>JAOVVF010000047.1:22776995-22793666 GCA_028565595.1 Duopalatinus emarginatus
ATAATAATAATAATAATGAATTTTATCAACAGTGTTTTTTATGGACAGGTATGCATAATAATAATAATAATAATAATAATAATAATAATGAATTTTATCAACAGTGTTTTTTATGGACAGGTATGCATAATAATAATAATAATAATAATAATAATAATAATAATAATAATAATGAATTTTATCAACAGTGTTTTTTATGGACAGGTATGCATAATAATAATAATAATAATAATGAATTTTATCAACGGTGGTTTTTATGGCAGGCTGACATTTTATTTTAATATATGATGATAAAAAGAATGTGTTATGTAAAAGGTGTTAATAGCTTAACATTATTATTAATTTCTTATTATTGTTTACAGCTAAACGTTAAATGGAAATCAGTAAGTCTATGTTAACTATGTTGTCATTAAAAAGCATTTTAATTGTCAGTTCAGTAACAAATACATGGTTATGAGTGAATTTGTCAACTGTTTACATCCCTTCCTTATACAGTTACATAGTGCCACCAATTACTTTAAATGACACCACAAACCACCACCACATTCAGCCAAGTGAAGGTGAAGGTCTGCCTTGTGCCACCTCGCTAACCCAAGCGTCCCAATTTGCGGATCCAGCCACATGGGTGTCGTTACTTTATAGTTTAATAATTTAAACTTTGTGTTATAACCATGGCCAGACAGAAGTGCAGTTCCTGTGATGATCACTGTGATTTTGACCACAACATAAACTGAGACTCTTGACCACAAGAGGTCTCATTTTCACCACAGTTGATTGTCAGTGTACTGTCTGCTGGGTGACACATAAGGTTCCTGTATGTCCTGTGATAACCTGTAATCGCCAGAATAAAAGCAGCAGTTTGTGTCCATGAGTAAAACACAGTAACTAATGCAAAGAGATATAGACGTTAAAAACAAACAGAAAAAATATGATTTACGTCAGGTTTGATTTATTTCTGTAACCTCCATTTAAAATTGATTTCAGCTTGAAACAATACACATATGAAGGCACATGAAAAGCTGGGATGCACCAGACAAGGGGATCTCTTTCTCCCCATCCCAAAGTGGTGAGATTAAAACATTAGACTCGGTGGCAGGGGGTTTTACAGGATAACATTCAGCCTCCTGAGAATTCGATCCTCATTCTATACAAACACAACTATGTACAAGATTTCTGACATTAAGTAAGATAAAACAGCAGGAATCCTAAACTGTCTGGCCAGATGTCATTCATGCGTATGGTACCTTCACTAATCAGGTTTGTTTTCAACACAAATTGGACAGTATTTCACACAATAATAATTTACCGGAGCCAAATGGGATCAAAAGTTTAAAATCATGTAAACAAATATATACACAGACACATTTCCAGCAGATTTTACTTGTTCAGTCTAACCTTAGCAGATGGTATGTATGTGAATAGGATATGCAGGACATGTTCACTGGTTAAATGTTTGCACTGGTGCATAACAGTAAATGACTAAAGGATTTCTCTAGCTCAAATCATATTTCTACAACAATTCTAAAGATCTATACAACCGAATGAGACGGGAGCACTTGGGAAATATATGTACAGCAGTCATCCTGCCATTTTCAGCAAAAAGTCAAAAACCATAGAATTAAACAGTGAAATGTTTTCCAGAGACATTCTACTTAAATGCCCATAAGCATTGTGCCACTCCTCTCACTACTCAATTAGTACTCATATACAGCAGTGGATCAACTAAGATGGTTTTCACAAGAATTACCACCAAAAAAAAAAAAGTAAAGTCAGTCATAGTCATAATTCTATGGTTTTTTCGTTTCCCTGCTCAAAACAGACAAGATGGCAGTAAACCAAATGGAAACAAAAAAAAAAAAAAAGGTAACAACAAAATATTTTGTATTTGATAGTCATTGTAGCCTATGGACTATGTACAGAGCTGTGTGCTAAGCACAGAACAAACTAACAAACCCAAGGAGAACTTCCCATTCTAGTCCTTTTAAATCCTCAGTAACTTTGTTCTATTGCAGTTCTCCACAAATCTGTGGCAGATAAGCAGCCATCATTTACATGGGACAGGTATGCAAAATAATAATAATAATAATAATAATAATAATAATAATAATAAAACTGGATTTTCAAGGACAGAACTGGGAACTTCTTGCCTGACTTACTCCTGTACAAAACAGGGGTTCTCACACATACAGGCAGTCCCATTCTGGACAATAAGGCACAAATGTGGGGGACCTGCACCCATTGCACCTCTATAGAGGACAAAGAAAACTGACATGACCCCAATTCCTCACTTTCAAATCACTTAAAAGCATATATATATATATATATACTTCAAATATTTACCAAATTATTTACGTCTTCTGTGTCATAAACGTTTCACAGCATAAAAATAAAAAAAACCCTCTTGTACAAATGAACAATTTGTTTCAAATAAGTTAAATCACCTTTATAGATCGTCAAAAGAAATATGTCCCTTCCAATGAAAGGCCCTTGTTGATTAGTTTATATCAAAGACATTGTAGGGGAAAAGGGTAGACAAAGCTTCTAATATACAAGGAGTACTGCACTATGGTTTCTGATCTTTAGCAATTCCTTTCAGCATTTTGGCAAAGTAGTCATTGCAATTGTACATAAATAAAATGTCTGAACAGAGTGCCCTATCCCTGTACTGTTAAATTCAAGTGAGGACCTTTATTATCTACTTTTCTTAAAAACAAACAATACGTTTTTTCCTAATAGCGTTGTGTAAAATATACATCAACATTAAAAAAAACAACAGTAAAACAAAATACGCCAAATATGTTTGCCTTGTCTTACTAGTTCACTGATCGTGAACTGAGTGTCCATAAGGAGTCAGTATTTTCCCCCCTTCAGTGGGAAGTATCACCTTTTCAGCATCAGCCAGCAATCCTACGAACACCAACCTTGTATTAGAGAGAGCACTTAAATCTTTCAGTTCATCAAGGCTCAAACTTCAGTGTCTGGTTTCATTCCGTCTCCTTTTACAGTAGTATTCACACAGATGAGCAGAAAACGAAGATTTTGTTTTTCAGGGGCAAAAAAGAGCAAGAAGTAAGAAGAGTCTAAAGTAAAGCAATGTCTGAAGAGAACAAAACAGGAAAAATATGAATAGAGAAATATAAAGGGATGAAGAGAGTGTAAGCCATCAATCCTTAAAGTGACACTCATTGGTAGCGTCCATGCGCTTTGACGATGTCACCATTTTAAAATCCCTGCAAGGGCCTTTACAGTACTGCTTGGCCTCATGGGAGAACGAATGGAGGAGGCTTACACACAGCTATCCAGCAAGTCTCTTTATGTGGATCTGATGGGAGAAAATAGAAATATAATATACAACAATTAACAGCAACATGTGTCAGTATTTCTTAAGCAAAATTAAATGTACAGAGGAGTGAAAATGCATGTGTGCATATTGTTAAAAGCAAAGATTTTTTGCGTTAGTCTGACAGAGCAGGCTTTATGCAATGCTACTGTGACAAAGGGTGCCAAGAGGTGACTGGACGGAAAGCGGCTAACCTCACTGACAATAGCCCACACTGCTGAGTCCTTCAAGACACTGAGACGCACAGCAGCCACAGGGTTTAGGGCAGGGTCCACTTTGCCCTCAGCCACTCCATTCACAAACTCCACTACAGAAAATTAAAGAAATTAAAAAGTGAACCTTAGGAAACCCAAGCATCCATGTAAACCATCTACTTAGTGACTTACCGATCCTGTAAAAATGGTCATCTGTCTGTTTGTACTTCTCTTTGGTCTTCAGTTCTGTGTCCTAAAAGAAAACTCAAGCACTTAGAAACGATGAGAAAGTCAACAAATGGAGATTAAACACCCGACATGGCTATACTGAAGTACAGAATGTTTTGTATACAGGAAGCTCACAGCAATGCCAAATCTTTAATAACATCAAAGGCTCACCAAGCTCTATTTCCCAGCAGGCCTGTGGGCTTCAGGATCATTAATAGAGCAGCACAACTTGCTACTGCCTAAAATTAGCACACAGTGGCAGCCTAGAGTACAGAGAGAACTACGACTCTCATGTAAATTTAGAACTACTGACAGCTCAAACTGCCATCAAGTCACGAGTGACAGAACATCATGACAATGTCAGTACTGAATATAGTTAAGAAACCTTTTTTCCACATTTGAACAAGTGTCTCACCGAAAAGGGCAGGATTTCAACCGTGGTGTTCTCGATTTTATCCCCTGGGTGCTCCTGATTTCCACTGCGGAACAGGAACCTGTCCAATGTTAATTTATAATGAATATTTATATAGAGACAAATCCATGGATATACACGGTCACCAAACATACATGTAATTACTTGAACAAGTCATTACTTAAGTTGTTGATAAGATGTATTCACATCTCACAAAGTAGCAATGATCTTGCTAGTGTTTGCTATTACATATAATCAAGCTTAGCACAGTAACAAGAGGCTCTCTCAGACAGCACTCAAAACAAATGTGTAATTCCTATCATTTGAGACAGTAGCTGTCTGTATCCCACCCTCTCTTGTACTCAGTACACTCAAACAATTTAGATCATGTTGGAGTTTTTTTCTTTCTTTTTTGTCACAATGGATCTCATGTTCCACCCTTTATCTCCCCTAAATGTGACTCAGACCTTTTCACATGCACATTCTGTCGTCTTGTCACTGTTTCAATAACATGGAATGCAGATTCCTATTTTAGCATATTATAATTATCTAAGTCTGTTTCCCAATGACATCAGTGTCTGTTTTTGTACTAGTTTTCTTTACTGGCTTTCCCAAAGCAAGTGTGAAAGCCTGCTTGAAGCATATGAAGAGTCTGTATGGGCGTCTGTTTCACTGGTCTCTGACTCAGAGACAGAACAAATTAATCCAGAGGCAGGTCTGAGCTGCATGTGAAATTACCAGCAAAAGATCCAACTTTAGCTAGACAGAGGGAAGGAGAATACTGCAAGAGTGTGACACTGATTACCGTTCTATGCTGACTGGACGGTCAAATTTAAAAAGCACATAATCCCCAGCCATGGGGGTAATGGCCCAGAAGAAATCCTCTCCCAAGTAGGTCTTCTCCAGTGTGTGGCCCTGATACACTTTAAGAGAGGTGGACACTTCTGCTGGTGGATTAACATGGATCTTATGCAGCAGTGGCTTCAGGAAGTCCTTATCCTGAAACAGAGCAACCAAAAGGGAGATCACCATTTTTGCACCACATCTGAGGGGCAGTTGTGCCACAGTTTTGGGACTAAACCTCAAAAGGTACAGTATTATTTTTAACACAGATTTCTGATACCCTGTTTGCTGGATCAAGGGTATCATAAATACTTGAGATTTTGCTCTTCAAACACCATGTGAACAGGATAAAAAATAAATAAAAATCAGTGCATGGCTAAACTAAACCATCTAAGACTTAGTGTCTTATGACACCATATTAAAACGATTCTAATGAAACACTGACAAGTTGACTATTCTAATCTGGCTATTCTAGTCTGGCTTCTGGCTTAGAATATTTATATTATTCTCTGTGTAAACGTGTGCGTGTTACCGTGAGTTTCTGGATTTTCCCTGCAAGTGAAGAGTGCAGGCCCACATGCTGGAATAAAGATGGTCTGAATCGAATACGCAGACTAGACTTCTGTCTCTCACAGTGTTTCTACAACAAAAAAGAGACAAGGACACAGCATTATTTACATGCAAATATTCAGTTGATATTCAGCGTCAACTTATTAAAATATTCATGTAAATAAGTACAGAGGGTTTCACAAAATTCTGAAACATACTTGAGGGGGATCAGGTATGAAGACAAACTTACTGCATCTTTCTCTGGGTTGCAAACTTTCACCCAGAGAATGTGGTCCAACAGCCAGTCGATAGGCTTCTCCTTGTAAAACATAAATATGAACTCCACTATGAGATTCAGATCAGGAGCCTGGAACATTTTACCTTAAAAAAAAAAAAAAAAAAAAAAAAAAAAAAAAAAAAAAAGAGAGAGTGTGCATTTACCAGTCAATTAAAAGCTTTGCCAATAACATAGAAGCTCAGAATCTCATTGCTTGTGACATGGTTAAGGCGTATTAACATCATGGTCATACCAATGAAACCTAGTTGGGAAAACTCCAGGATCATCCAGTCTTCAGAGGCCAGCTGTAGGGCAAAGTTCTTCATAGTGGCAAAGTAGTTGGGCTTTGCAACAATATCGTCTTCTAACTGTGAGATAAAAAGTGAGGGTGAGTTGCAAGTTTACAAGCCTTTATCAAGCTGGACTCTTCTTATCTAGAGAGGTTCTGTAATTTTACCAACTATCACATTCATGATTTTGGTTCCCTATCAATCCACAGTGTCTAGAGATCCTACAAATCACACAAGCATTCATTTTTGAATGAATAGTCGCCTTGCCCGATCTGGCATTAATGTTCCTTTTTCATTGCCACAGTGGCTGTGTTCTTTTCGTATGACATGGATAATGCTTATGTATACAAGCAATCTATAAAGTTTACATCTCGACTGTCTTCAGTCATTTTTACAGAAACTACAAAATGTTCCTCATCATAAATTTGCCATTTAGGTCATTTCAAAATCATTTTACAGAACCTCACCACCAGGTGAATTAATCCAGCTAATTCAGAATAAGCTTTAATTCTGCGTTTAATAAGATGTCTTTTTCTTGAATATGCACTAAGATTATTCTCTCACACACACAAATATAAAATGTATAAAGCCTAACATGACCTAATTTAAAGACAAAGCATGAAAGTGATACCTTTCCCACTTGTAAGACAGCATGGCATGGGAGGAGAGAAATGGAGACACTAAACAGATTAACTATTATAACAAATATGGAACAAAATAATCAAAGTCTGGAAAGCTGTATACTAAAAATAGAACTGTGATGGAGGATATGGAAAGTGAAGACAGAAAATAAGAAGTGTGTGAGAATAGAAGGTGAGACCAAAGCTTTTGGTCTTATTAGTTTTAAGGACTAGACAAGGCCTGTCACACTGATGGAAAACCTTTATAGAAAGCACACAGAGTCTCCACATACAAACATATATGCATCTGCACAAATGACTACAAAATTAATATGTTTATGTGACCACTATGGTCTTTTCAAGAGAATTCACACCCTGATTGCATCTTCGTTGCAATGCAATACTGCACTCTACACAAACTTCTATTCTTAAAAGAAAAGTTATGAACTTAAGAAATTAAAGTGAGTTAATTTTTTGTGTGTAAAGGCGTTCATAATGTGAGCCGGATGTTTCTGGAGTGTAGGTACAAAACCTTACTAGTGTTTTAAGATATTTATGTTGTCAGTACCTGGACATAATAAACTCCTCTGCCGGCTGCGTACATCATGAGGAATGAATAGTCCAAGTTCTGTTTTGTCCTCCATCTGTAAAAAATAAATAAATTAATAAATAACTACTAAAAATTACTAATATGATGTGGTCAATACTCCTTTTAAGCAGCTAGAAATCCTAAAACAGCTGCCAAAACAGCTGATAAAATATGTACTGTTGTGCATTTATAGGAATGAAATTTATGGAATGAAATTAATCCGGTCGAAAGCACCCAGGAACAATATAAGTGTTAGCCAAAACAAACATGACACAAGGGTTAAGCAAGTGTAGTCAGATTTGGCTTCATCTTGGTTGGAATGAAAACCTACACCCACACCAGCACTTTCTGGATAGGACTGGACACCCCTAGTCTAGCCTATGATGGATGAATCCGGGTTGTATTGTATCCAGGTGTAAACAGATACACTGAAGTGCCAGAAAAATTTGTATAGCAGTCTAATACTTTGTAGGTCCCCAACAGGGCATGGACTTGGCCATATGGCCATGGAAATATTCTGGAGGCCATAAACACCAGTGTCCTGTTGCAAACCCGTCAGGATAACTGCAGAACATGAATGGGTGTGACTTGTCAGAAAGAAGGCACACAAAGTGTTTATCTCTCAGAGACATCTGCAAACAAACCAGGGGTGGCATTGGAAAGCCAGCTAAACAAGCTACATACTGTTATGGAGCCACCAACAACCTATGCAGTTGTGCATAAGCTCACCTGTACCAGTTTTTCTGCCACTTTATGTCCTTTGTATTTTCTCTATGTAAACCATAATAAGCTGTGCCAGAAGTCTGTTGCTTCAACACATGCAAATAAGATGTTATCTCATGAGTGCAAACAGTTTTGTAGATGTTTACTCTGCAAAACCCAGCACAGTATGCTGTGGTTTCTAAGGTTTCTGCTTTGCAAGTGAGAATTATGTAGACAATCCCAGAGAGAAACTGATAGGAGGGACACTTAAAGGTGATGATCAAAATGAAAAAAGTAAGTAAAAAGACAAGAATATACCAATATGGCATTGAAAGACTATATGTACATGTTAAAGGTGGGTAAAAAAAATGAAATGAATTGGCAAAATCATTGGCATTTCTGCAAATGTCTAGTGCATACTAAGAAACTTAATTCTGATATTTATTAATTGTTCACAACACTCCCCATTTTCTGTAATAATTTTCAGAGCTTCTAGAGCATACTGTTGTCTAGTACTTTCTTTGGCTGCTGTTCAACACAGCTATATGAATATTCCCCATGTGTATGCAGCAAAAAAGCAAGAACAATAATAGCAACCACAATAACAACACCTGAGCCACAGTGTAGATATTATGACTAGAACAAGAGGTACTGAAGATTTGTTGCACTCACTTTACTCTCTCTTTGGAGTCCCCAAAGGTCTCTTTGAGGTTGTTGAGGTCTGGATAGTAACTTGCCGGAGGGGAAATGACCTCCAACAGTCCTGAATTGAGCTCTGTAGAAAATCTGATGCATAGATGAAAAATTAGGCTGTCATAAGAAACGACAAACAAGTGCTCTGAAACAGTAGTCAGACGTCTGTTCAGGCACAATAGGCAAATTCACTACGGACATAATGTGTTGTTAAATTGTAAACATCAAAATATTTTTATAGACTATGGTGTCTCGTTAGGTCTACAATAGGGGCATATACCTTGACCCTACATGTAGCTGAAGCAAATGTTGTATAATAAATCTAATAATTTCATTACTATAGGTCTTGTTTTATTTTTGGTAGGCAGGAAGTGCATTACTGACAAATTAAATAAACACTCACTCTTTCTCAAGGCCCGAGACCACATTATGCACATGACTCATATCCGTCTAGAAAAACAAAACAAAATGTATTTAGTTAACAAAAATCCAAAATATAGGTGATTACTATAAGATACATTATTATAATTAAACAATAACTAATGACCATTTGATCAATTAGCCATAACAATAAAACCACCAAACCACTGAGAGGTAACAGGTATAATATTGAGTATCTCAACAGGGCACCTATCAAGTGCTGTCATATATTACACAGCAAGTAAACAGTCAGTTCTTGAAGTTGATGTGTTGGAAGCAGGAAAAATAGCAAGTGTACTGATCCGAGTGACTTTGACGAGGATCAAATTGTGATAGTTAGAAGACTGGGCCAGATCATCTATATCACAGGAGGTCCTGGACGGTGTTTATTATTTATATAGAGATTATTACCTACCAAGAACCGGCAACAGGGTCATAGATGTCCAAAGCTGATGTGTGTTGGGGTGAAGGCTAAACTTCTGATCCCACAGAAGAGCCACAGAAGGATCCATTGTTAACATCTTGGTGCCAGATACAACAGCACACCTTAAGAGGTCTTGCGGAGTCCTTGCCTCGACAGGTCATAGCCATTTTGGCAACTGTTTCGGCAGGTGGTTTAATATTATGGCTAATCGGCGTGTATACTAAACAGACTATACACTCACCTCCCCTATGAAGACTATGATTACACAATCAAGCTTTTCTTCAGGCGAGAGTTTGTCAATGAGGGAATGCAACGTCTCTGCCAGGTACGACTTCACTTTCCGCTTCACGGTAGGAATCCCCATTACAACAGAAACTGCAGAACACATGGTATGAACAGACTCTTTACATTTATTGGTGATTCTCTTTATCTAACAAATCTGACCGTATATTCAGTTAGGATTAAATGGTTCAGGTTAAACCAGGTTAAAAGAAATTAACACTAGATCTGAATATATATACACACTGTAAACACAGCTAGACAATTGTTTCTGAATTGTGTTAAAACAAGTGACAATTGCATGCCCACAAAAATACCTGTATGTCTACAAATATTTTACACTATAAAGAGTATATGTATCAGGACACTGCCACTTCATCCACGTTTTATTTATCACACTCCCTGCCTCTACATTCACCTCCTAATGTGAACATCTTATATGCAGAAAGAACAGCGACCAGTACAAACTGACGACCGATGTACCGTTCAACAGCACTGTTTCTTTTCTGCCCCAGACTAATAAATACTAGAAACAAGAGTGCTTTTAGGAGACAGGGAGAAGAGACCCTAAGGCAAACACATTACACTGACTCTATTATACAGTACTCCTCGGAAGATTGAGAGTGAGAAGAGAGATGGAGTGGACAGAAGAACCACAGTGTAATGTATTTAGAGCATACTGAGAAATGCTTGTGTGAGACCTTGGGCTGAGAAAACACAAGGCAGAGTGTATGTGGAGGAGTGTGTGGAACTAATCACATGGAGCAGTCAAAATAAAGAGCTTCATTTCTCCTACAGACTTGCAACCTGAATCACATACACCTACATGCGAGGATAAACACAGCACTCCGTTTACACTTCCGCCTTTCATCCAATATCTAATGGACTCGGAGAACCAGTGTGATGTTGTGGTAAATGCAAAAATCAGGTGTAACAGAGAGTTTTCATGACAGACTCTCACCTAAGCCTGTGTGTGCCTAAAGAATGATGATGCTGACAGAAATATCATCACACATATGTAAAACTATCACAGAAAAACAAAAACATGTCCTCATTTCACATCATCTACTGCAAAGGCAGAGACCAGACAGAGGAATGGTAAAGTAGGTCGAGGATAAAAGGATCAGAAAGCATAAGGAAGAAGTAGCAGGTGCCTTGATATAGGCACCGTGATATATAAAAAAAAAAAAAAACTTGGCTTGGATAATAAACTGCTGCACATGCTGATTGTGATGTCTCTGGAAACGTTAGTGATTGCCTTGCTGAGAGAACAGCGATTTCTAATTCACGTAATTCGTCACGCCACTCTTGCTCGCTCGTCCTCCACCCGGGAAAACGTGCAAGATTGAGTTTCTGGGGGGTGGACAAGTGATGTCCCAATTTACATACCTAAATTTAGCTTCTCCACAGCTAGGATCTAGTCCAGCACAGAGGAAGGTGGGAAGTAAATGCTCTCACTGTGGGCGAGAGTGAAGTGGGTACACAATGGTACACCGAGGAGAAACCATATGTGTTTAAAGTAGAGATGTTTATCGGTAGATTAATCCTCTCTATCTTCTCAGGAACAAAAGACGTGAATAAGAGCTCATTAGTGTGGCTCTCACAGGGAAGAAAACCAGTCTTAATGAATGAAGGGGCCACGTCATCATTGCCATTAACTTCAGTTTAAACATTGGTTTTAACATTTTTAAATGCAGCACTTCCCATTACAGCAACATAAATGTAAGGACAATTAACCCCATTAAAAAAGCAGGGAGGTTACAGGCTTGTGTTAGCAAGTCTGAACGCAGAATATGTGGTGCTAGCACCTGTAAAGGCGAGAAATAATGTTAACAAGAGATTCAACAGCGAACAGTGTTTCGCTATTTCGATGTTCTTTGTTCTGGTAATACATTTTCCCATTCATTTTCTCCTTACACAACCCTTATATACAAAAATCTTACAGCATGAAACAAACAAAAAAGTCCAACAGCTGTAATCATAGTCAAGCAACAAGGAGTATGCAGCAAACCACTGATGTATATTGAATTGTGTCCTTTCAGAACTCTATTACGAATATGTACTTATCTTTCATAACTAAAGGTACTTCTGAATCCATAAGGCATGGTCAGTGGTGTCCTTCAGCCATGTTTTCCCCAAAGTTAGTATTAATGCACTGTGCACAATTTACTACGATTATATTAGACATTTTTTAAAGAACACCAAGCCCTACATATTTGAGCAATTATTCAATCAGCAAATCATGTGGTGGCAGTGCAATGCATAACATCATGCAAATAAGAGTTTAAATAATGTTCACATCAATCATTAGAACGGGGGGAAATGTGATATCAGTGACTTTAACCATGGCATGGCTATTATTATCAGCCAGGCCATCATTTACGTATTTCCGAAACTGCTGCTCTCCAGGGATTTTCATGCATCAGAGACTGGTGGGAGGCTATAATAGGCAGAACTGGGAAGGAGGAAAAAAAAAGAAAACAGACCAGACGACATTTCGCCAATCGTTAACCATCAAGCCTCTGTGAGTCAGTACCCACTGTAATGTCAAATGCCTTTTTTGGCTGACTCAGGCAGAACCCGATGTGATCTCTTCTGTTGGATCACATCCACCCACATCATGTGGCATGTTTCTTGATTAAAAAGTTTAACATAGCCAATATATATTATTAATAGTGTTATACATAGAACGTAAACCCTTGATTGTGGACTGGGGAATGTGCCAATCCAGTGCAGCCTCTTAAAGAAATTTTAGTTCTGCATCTGGCAGGTATGAGAGACTATGCATTAGAAGCAGTAGCATAACAGTAACAATGTAAGCTACAGGTACTGGCACTGTACTACATGATTACTTGTAATTTCTCCTCCTGGGTACAGTCTTCTACTTATAGAAACACCGAAAGAACTTCAGTGATTCTACAGTCACAGCCACAGTGTTTCAGTACTAGGTCTTGCTTTAAAGAAAAGATCAGCAAGCTTCAGATTTGTTGAGTATCTATCTGTAAATAGATACATCTATACCCAATACATATATACCTAAATAGACAAAAATATTTACTCTTGACTATTTACTCTTATCATGCTTTCTAGTTGAAGCACCTAGTATGGCAGAAGGCAGTCAACCAGCTTCGGCATGAACATGAACATATCACTGTGTCTGTTATAAATCCCTCACATATCCTGTCGGTCATCCTACATTTCTGAAATATGATACTTGACAAAGAATTTCCCACTGCTGAGCCGTGTGTACATAGGCTTATGTAGCCATGTTTTCAATGCCTAATACTGTGAAAGAAAACAAGGAAGTGGACAGAGGAAATCTGAAAACAGCAGTCATAAAGTAAAACAATGTTCAGATTCCTGTATAGCCAAATTTAATCAACAACAGATTCTTTCAACAGCCTTGTGTAAACTCTGAGTTTTTTGTGAGAAACATTCAATACTCAATTGTGTGGAAAATGTATGACAAAGGAGTTCTGTGATTTGCATTAATATAATGATTCTATTGTTATCATTGTCCTCAAAATGTAAATTTTGAACCCTTGCATGGTCTACTCAGGGCTGCATAATTTACTGCAATCACGATTCCTGGTTTCTTTAAACAATTAATACATGCAATAATGGTCACATTGGTCAGTGGTCAAAAGCAAAGTGAAGCTGCAGTGTGAAACAAATCATAAACAAATATTTTGTTTATGAACATGAGCTAGCTGCTTATTAAATTATATGAATAACCCTTACGCTTTTTAAAATTAATTATTTTGTTTTTAAACTGGCTAATTATTTTGCCTACAGATTGTGCTTAATCTTGACTACTGTTTTAACCATTTTTTGTGCAGCCGTACGTTAATAAAAGAAATAAAATGTAAAATTGTGGGTCTGCTGCAGAGTTGTGAAGACCTTACCTCCTGTACGTCCCTGGCCCACCTGCACCGCAGGGTGCAGGCTGCCCTCATTGTTTAGCAGGTGGGGCAAGTGGTGGAAGATATTTGGCACTTGGAGAGGCTTCCTATGTGCCAGGTCTTTCAACAGTTTCTGGGTCTCATCTGTGTTGGGGGAAAAAAAATTGAAAATGGGATTTTTGGGGGATTTTTCCTTTAATTTATGTTAAAATTATTTAAGTAATGCGGGTCTAGACAAAGCATTAAAGTCATGGAGCTGTTTTGAGAAGTGACGGCCTATTTTATTTTATCGAGATCATGCAGACTAGCTTGTATTTCTTGCCAGAAACCTCTGAAGTTTTAAAAACTGTAGGGTTCACCATAGGGTGTCAACACTCAAACATGTCCCTGCAGAAACATGTATTTATTGTTGCACTCTTTTTTTTCTGTAGAAACTCCAAGCACATTTCATGTTCTTTATTTTGGCTGAAGCAGTTTTAATCTGTTTAATTGTTTACCAAATAATAAGGAACTTGGCCTCTATTTATATTGATAAAGCCTAGAGGTTGATTTTGGTGATGTCATGCTCTTAGTTTGTATATGATGGCTATATGCAAATAAAAGGTGAACAGTTTGTAAAGTATTTCTAAAGTATTATATAGTTTTTGGAGGAGGAGGCTGAAGAAGACTTGAGTTTAATTTTCAGACAAGTGGATACAGACTTCCATTGTAGCGATTCATTGCAGTTTTTCTAAGGCCTTTATTATTTATAAAATTATTTATATCGATATCGGAATTACATCGTATCGACCGAAATTAAGGAGTATATCACAATATATATTTTGGCCATATCGTCCAGCACTAACTATTTACATGGTTTACATTAGTGTACTGTGATTATTTTTTTTTTTGTTCCCTATAAACAATATCAATACAGTATACTGCACTTTATTTTATTTACATTACTCCCACTGTGAACCGAGAATGGTCAAATCTGCACTCTACTCCCTAGTATTTACTGTTGTTGCACACAAGCACTTTATGCAGTCATAGGTCCTGAAGGAATGGTGTTTCATTTCACTGTCTACTATACACACTAGGTGCGGTTGAAATTACAAAAAAACTCAACTTAATTTTAATTTTATTCATTTCTAGAATGAGTCTTCATTAAACAAAATCTAAATAAACCTAAACTGAGTAATGTCTGCTTCAGCTTCTGCTGTTGTCAGGCTGGTCCATGCCCAAGTCTGATTTTAGTTCTTGTGTATATACACTATATGGACAAATGTCCTTCCTCAAACAGTTGCCACAATTTTAAAGAACGTATGCTGTGGCATTACAATTTCACTTGACTGGACTTAACAGGCTCAATTATACAATGTCCCTGTGCACAAAGTGAGCTCCATAAAGACACAGTTTGTCAAGTGGAAGAATTCAGATGGCCAGAGACCTGGCCTCAACCCCAGTGAACACATTTGGAATGAATTGGAACACCAACTGCCCACCAGGACTCGACATTAAAAAAAAGAAATGTGAAAACTGTTGTAACATGAAAGAGGGACCCACATTGCTTTTAATTCCTATGGTTTTGTAATGTAAAAAAAAAAAATTCACATAATGACGTGACGGTCAGGTGTCCACAAACCTTTGGCCATATGATGTATGTAACAGTTTATTAGCACTCTAGGAAGTGCACTGTCAAAGACTAAATATGAACACATGCAATTACCTGAGAAGTTGGTGAGCGCATCCTTGCTGCTGTTGGTCTCTGCGATGGCACGTCGGAACTGTTCCAGGACAGTGTTTAGCTCAGAGGAGCGCTGCAGGGTTCTGTGCTCAGCCGCACGCAGACGCTCACGCAGAGCATGAAACTCCCGCTGATATGCTACTAGCTTCTCTACACAGCAAGCATGAGAAACAGCAAAATGAAATAATTATTCGCTTGGCTTAACAATTACAATAACAAGCAATACTGGCAGTCCCTAAGCAATAAGCTGCATTAGCAGAATGCCCCTGTTAGAATGCCCACCCTAAAACAACTTACAGTTCAGGTTTAATATAAGCACTGATCAGTCATACAGTACATTCATCTTTCCATGTTCCTAATAACAGTGGTATTTCCAGAAAGGCTATATTTAGCCCATTGACATGAAAAAGAGGAAATACCTGGGAATGAGCTGTGTGTTGATAGGCTTGGCATCTGAACATATTAAGATTATGGCATTACATATTCCACAAGTCACGCAGCCACACACAATACACAATGAAGATGAAGCAAATTACGGCAGGCCCGAGGCACAGTACTCATTAGAGGTAAATGATGGAAAAGAAATTGGGAATGTTTACAACAGCTGCTCATTCCCCAAAGGTCCTTATATCTCAAACCACAAGAGTATAGAGGTGTTTTGATCCTCTCTGTCTCCCTACCACTCATATATGCATGCACATACAAACATATCACTGAAAGCGGACTGAATTCAAACAGTGCAAATAAATATTCAAAAGACCAGAACACCAGAATTAGCGGCATTGTATCATTTTCAAATAAAGGGCATGAGCTCATGTTGGGATATGTCTGATCCGCAGGATTTTTTTCACACAGAGTGCCTAAGATGCAAGGCCAGTCATGCATGAGGGAGTACACACATTTCCCCTCAGATACAAATGTCTTATTTCCTCTCTAATATGCCAACAGTGATAAAACTAAAAGAATTATGTCTTGAAGGCCAGGACATTTTTTTCTATATCTAGATAGTCTGTAGCATTTATAAACAGAGCACCAGCTTATGTACATCTTCATAATCTTATTATTCCTCTCTGCTTCTCCGTCCCTGTCTGTGATGTTTAAGGGTCCTGGGGAAAATCCCAGGTTAGGTCCCTATACCAAGTAGACAGCTGACAGTGTCCAGAGTAGGTATTATTAGATACAT
>JAOVVF010000047.1:22793851-22816222 GCA_028565595.1 Duopalatinus emarginatus
TATATATATAAGAGAGTGATAAATATTTTACGTTATTTTGTGTAAATTTGAAATATAATTCATTAACAAAATACATCAATAAAAAGTAGATTTAAAATAAAACAAATCAGCATTTAAGCCTAATTGGTTGCATAAACCTGATGATAATGATGATGATAAACTGAACATCAAGGGCAAGGACTTCTATACAGCTGTATAGTATATTAACAGCATTACAGATTATTTGAGAATAAATATGGCCAACATTTAACAAATACACAGACAATAAGAAATTGCAAAAAAAAAAAAAAAAAAAAAAAATTTGTTACTATAAATCTGTGAAAATTCACATTCGATTTTTGAAGGTTGAAAAAAAAAGTTTTCACAGTGCTAGAACTACAAATACAGCTCATCAATTACAATTACTGTCAAGGTGAAACTATGTTGGATACTTACTTGAAAACCATAATTAGATCTTAAGCAAAAGTGGATGTAAATAAAGTGGTTATGGAGGGGGCCCGAAGGAGTGTCAGGATTGGAAACAGGACAAACAAAGACTCCCTGATGATAGTCCAGCTCTCAGGCCTAATATGGAGGAAAAATGTCAGAGTGGCAGGGAGTGCCGCTGTGAGCAATCTAGCACAATTAAAGCATTTTGGAAAGACGAAGAGCCTCTTTTTATTCAGGAATGAGGGCATGAAGAGAGGAAGTTAAGCCATTTGTGTAAGCCATTCAACAAAGAGATGGCCCTTGTTTAACAAGCTTATAACTTAATGAGCATCCCATGCCACTGACAAGTCTCTGCTTTCAGTGATCTTACCAGAAAGGACACATAAAAACCCTTTCTACGTCATACTCCAGTATCCCCTCCTCTGCTTTAACCTAGCTGAAATTGGCAGATAATACAAGAAGGGTGAGAAATATTTGCAAGCACAAACCAGCACAATGAGAGTGTTTTAGGTTATAATGAGAATATGAGCAAGAGGAGTGAAATTAACAAATCTGCATTGGTTGTGGTTTATATAAAGGCTTACTAAACATCACAGAACACAAATCTACATGTATACCTTCAGTAGCAAGTTCAGTATTAGGCATTAACACACTCTAGCTGTTATTACAAATATTAGCAATTGAAAACTCTCAAACAGGACAGAAAACAAATGAGCGTTCGTGTCCCAATGTAACCTTGTTATCACTTAAAACACGAGAACAAAGTTAAACTCAATGTCCATTAGAGACTGCCCCTTGCTTCCCTGCTGTCCAAAGGCATGCTTCTTATCTCTTTTTCGATTGGTAGGATAATGGTGCCTTTCATCACACTGCTATTTTGGGCCCATTGTGTGCAGCACTCACCCAGAGGGGTGTTAAGAGCAAATCCATCCACAGAGGAAGAAGTAATAAATCAAGGGTGGGGTTCTTATTTACTGCTAGTTACTACAGAAAATGAGAGTGGGCTCAAGTAACAGTACAGAAAGTGATGCGTCATACAGTGAGTGTATCCACTACAGAAGCCTCTGCAAGGACACTCCATTCACCTGGATCATTTCTGTGTAGTCCTAAAGTCAGTGGGTTGCTACAGGATAACAGAGTGACTGAATTTAAGGCTCAGGCTGTACTGAAAGTTTCAACAGGTGCTTAATCCAAACATTAGAAAGCTTAGTCAATATTTACTGACCTTCTTTAATGTCAATTAGCATAGGTCAAATGCTCTACATCATTAAACAAAAGAGAATCAGACAACTGTGCAGATATTTTTATTAAACCCTTATCAGGTCAACCAATGAACAAAGGTGCAAAACTGTCTTGTGGTGCTTATTAGTTCACCTTAATAAAAGGTTGATATTTAGCAAATGTTAAAGACAGGACAAGAAACAACCATTTTAATGCAGAAGTTATGTTTAAAGTCGTGACTATTACTTCTAGTCTAAAGTTGACCTCAACAAACTGCAACTGAAAACAAAAGGGAAACCAAATGCTTCTACCAAATGCAGCACAATGCTTCCTGATGAAAATGCCCCCAAAATTAATAACAAATCAGAAATTTCTAAATGGTCTTAATAGGAAAGGAAACAAGCATTGGAAAAACATGAAGTGTCATAGTACACATGCATGCATGACACATGCATCACAAACGTGTCATGTGCATCTGAAAAGCTCTGCTGAAACTCAACTAGGTCAAACAACAAGTATGTTGTTGGCTAACACTTCCAAGGATTCCTGACCTTTAAAATAAATGCAATTCCTTTCTAGGCACAGTAGTTAATGGCTCAGTGGTTAAGGCTCTTGGTTATCAAAAGGTTGGGGTTTCAAGCCTCAGCAATGCCAAGCTGCCACTGCCGGACCCTTGTGGATGTCTTGTAACCCTCTCTGCTTTAGGGGTGCTGTATCCTGCACTAGGTCTCCAAATGCCATATAAACTGTGTACATTACTTAATTCTCATAATTTCACTCATGTCCTGACAGTCAATTAACACTTCCTTGCTTTTCACATACAATATATCTCCCCAGACCCATCAGGCAGCTCCCAAATGACTGCTACCAACCAGGAAGAGTAAACACTACTGCATACATCCCCCAAAACATGTGAAGTCACCCAACCATATCTGCTGTTCTTTCAACGTTAGGGTGGTGGCTTAACAAGAAAAGTTTTATCCACACCCTTCTAAATGCCCAGTGGAAAGTGCTATCTTACCCTTTTTTTTACCTAGTATTGCTGTTTTGACAAGGATGAGAGTATGCCACTGTGCCCAGACATGGGAGAGGTACACTACTAGGGAGCTTTGGTGTGGTATGGTATGTATTTGTGCTACAATGGTATTTTGGATGCTAAAAGGTACTGTAGTGTGCATGCTGTGAGCAAACTATATGCTACTACATACTTATACTACAATATTACAACTTTTCTCACACCATAGCACATTGCTTCAAATTTGAAAAGGCTTCTGAAGTTATCAACTCTGTTGCTTGTTACTTAAACACATCACGTAACACATACCTATTGTCTTAAACTACCCATTTCCCCTCATTATTTCGACCAACTTCACAGGGTAAGAATATTTATTATTTCTACTGTCTAACAAGTACCCATGCCAAGTTATGATGTAATGCTCTTGCTAGCATATATTTCTATCCACAAGTCACTCAGGTGCTGGTCAGGTGCACTTCCCATTTCAACATTAAACAACTACACCTTGCTTCTGGTAGGTCTGCCCCGGAGTACCATTCAACCTTTGCAACTAATCCAGGAGGCAGTTGCATGACTTGTTTTCAATCTTCCTAGGTTCTCCCACACCTCCCCACTTTTACACTCCCTTTGCTGTATCACACTTAAAACACAGACACCTACCTCCAAAGACAAATATGAACCAGCACCTACCTTAAAAAATTACACCCTTTGATTCTCTAGCAGTGTTCAATTGGTCCCCCATGGCTAAAGGCATGCATCAACATTTTTTTTTTGTTCTGGCACCTGGGTGGTGGAATGCACTTCCCCTACATGTCCAAATAGCCAAGGCAGTCTTCAAACAATGACCACCTCTTCCTGAAGTATATAAATTACCGCTTTACTCATCAAAAACTTTTACATTTGTGTGCTGCTTGTGCTTTTATTACGTTCCATCAGAGTTTTTAGACTTGTAGTACACTTAATCTGTGATGTAGGAAACCAGTATTAGGATGTACTTATTGATAGCGACGTCAAGGAACATCTATAAGTCACTTTTTATAAGTGCGCCTGCCAAATTCCATAAATGCAAATGAATTAGCCTGCCTGTAAAAGGTTTGAGGACAGCATGCCATTTTTGACTTTCTCTACAATGCTTTTCAGTGACCCCAAACATTCTTCCAAAAATATCTGGAGAGGAAGCAGCATTATCTGTAGTGGAATAACTGTCCCAGTCACCTGACCTTAACCCATTTCAGCTACTCTGCTAGGAACAAAGGATCTGAACAAGTGGCCTAAACTGCTCCAGAAACCTCAGGGATTTCTAGCAAGAGGAACATGGGGGTATGCACATTGTTACAGCTGATAAGGACAGATTCTGATGAACACATGGCGTAACAACAAGCCACAACAACAGTATCAGTTTACTGGTACTTACTTGGAATCTAATATATGTAAGTATATATATATTATCAGGCAGAGTGATCTGAGGTTTGGTTATAATGTAAAGAGAAACGTGGTGTACGTGACAAGAGAATAGACACAGGGAATCTGTAAGACTGATGTGAACATGATGACACAGGGCGCCACTCCAAAACACCTCATTTACATACATTCATGAATCGTATTAATTAGTGACATGAAACGCAAATATCACCGTCTTTTTTTCTTAACACTGCGTGCTGGAAATTCTAAATAAATATCTAACTGATTATACTCCATATGTAATCAATAGTCAAGCCTAGATACTATCTACCCAGGAAATGCTTGAGGACGTCTCAAACAAAAGCAGATAAAAGTGCCACTATAGCAAGGTAGTTATTATGGTGCTTACAGATACTGACTGAGTGGTGTTCAGCGAATAATCTCACCCTGAAATCCTCAAAAACAAAAGAACTCATTATAGACTTCCAGCGGAAATGTACAGTCCCTGCACCACATTACATCAATGGAAACTAAGAGGAAACAGTCTCTTTCTTTCAGATTTCTGGGCACACACACCGAAGATCTCTCCTGGACCACAAACACCATGGCCATGGTTAAGAAAGTGCAGCAAAAGCGCTATTTCCAGAGAATTTTCAGAAAAAAAACAACCTTCAGGAGACGCTGCTGATGTCCTACTACTACTTTGCCATTGAAAGTGTGCTGACATACTGTATCTCAATGTGGTACAGCAGCTTCTCAGTGGCAGAAAAGAAAAGCACAGCAGAGGGTTATAAACACGGCCCAGAAGATCATCGGCTGCCCACTGCCCTGTCTGAAGGTTCTGTTTAGTTCCTGCTCCATTTCACACTGAACATCATCTGTTCAAACTGCTGCCCTCTGCCAAACACTTTAGGTCTCTCCCATCTCAGACAAACTTAAAAACAGGTTTTAGCCCAGAGCTGAACATTTGTGCGCACACACACACTCACAGAACACTGTGCTAGGTGGAAGTGAAGACCACTACAACACTTCACTGACACAGTCTCCTATAAAACACAGAACACTGCTCCTATGTTTCACTACATCTCTGCTCTATTATTCTGCACTGCACTATTTGCTCTCGAGTGGCCAATATATATTATATTTTATGCAATATTTCTTAAGATGTGCAATATATCCAAGGAATGTGCAACAACCATCTGCCACCTCATTTGTCTATTTAGAAAAAAGTTTTATAGTCTTGTACACTGAGATAACAGATAATTGCCTTCACAATGGCACCGTCGAAGGTGCGACAGGCAGAAATGCCAAACAGGTAGAACCATCATCTGTGCTCATATCTATGTTTTTGCAACAAGCGAGCCACTGTCATAGCAAGCTAAGCTTTAAACTGTGGAACAGTCATTATCGCTGCAGAACAGACACACATCGCTCAGCAAACACACCTTAAGCAAATTGTATAGCTTTTACATAGTTTAAGGAAAAAAGGAAAAGACAAATTAGTGGGTCAGGTACAATGGCCATTTCAAAACGTTTTGCATCCCTATGCTGTTGCTGAAAATGTACTGTGCAGACACTGATCCAGTGTACAGCATTTTTTCCATTGTTTACTCGAACTGCACCGAGAACAACCCTGAAACAAAATTGTACGAGGCTAAGAAATGGCAAATGTTTTTGGTGTTATTTATATTATTCTGTTTTTTACTGACATGCATGAGAATGCATCTGTGTATGTGACTTAGCAATTCAGCTGTAAGCTGTATAGGTAATGGAATGTAAAAAGAAAGCACAACTGATCAATACAGTATGAGAAAGTGCACACTGATGACTGATCTCTAACTAGTATAGCAAGAGACATCCTGCACAACACGGGTATCCCAACAGCCCAGAAATGAGAGATCAGTGAGTCCGTTACTTAGCCAAATCTTTAGATAAGCACAACAGGTGTACGAGTTAAAGAAGAAATCCACCTTGCGTGTCAATCTTAATCATTACCATATATATTATTTAACACTCAGTGACGTCCAGTGTAATGATATTGTGACCCAGGTTTTGTAAGACAAATCCTTTGTGCTACATGCTGGCTATTTTCACTCTAATAAGACTTCGACATTACCCACAGGGCTGTTCGACTACTTGCTGATAGTGGTGCCTGGGGGGATTTCACCCTGACAGTCATTTAGTCTGACTAGCTCTCTCACCTCCTCATCAGTACACACAGCCATCAGGCTCATCACAGATCACTGATCTGATCCGGGTGTCTGATGGAACTCATTATTGTTGCATTACATTCTGGACCTTTGTTATTAATATGACTGATCATGGTGAGCCTGCTCTTTGAAGAACAAAACCTAGCTGTTAACCCTATGTAACCTACAGCAGTGCCTCCCAGTGACGTCAGTGACTACCACTAACTTATATGGTGTATTATATAAACACAGCACCAACTGACAATGTGTCAATCGAACCTCTGAGTAGATCAGACAGTTTTCTACAGATATGTGTTTGATGTGCACCAGGGTGGGGTCACCCTTTAACTGGCGGAATGTCAACACACTGTCAACACGTTGTGAATAAAGTCAGCAGTCACTCACCCTTTCCGTTCTGCCAGGCGGTGTACCAAGACAGACTGAGAAAAGAGGTGAAAAAGATGAGGGCAGTGGCAACAGTTCCATTTCTGAGCCTCATCTCATTTCAGCGGCTGTCCGCGGCTCCTTCTCTTGTCCCCCACCTTCTCCAGCGTCTTTCCCAGAGCTTCAGCGTCTCAGAAACCTGGCGTGATCGAGCCGAGCCATCATTACTCCGATTGCGTGAAAGTCAGCCGCTACGAACTACCTCATACTACAGCAAATAGCACATGAGTCACAGCGGCAGCTTCCTCTTCAACTTCTGTAACAATAAGAAACATCAATCGTGACCGGAAAGTCAAGTAATTATCCAGATATTACTGATAATCATTATGTTCAATACAGTGTAGCACAGGTTCAGCTTGAAGGTACAACGCGTCCTGATTTACCAGCGGATCTAGCAGACAGGCAGCTGGGTTGCTAAGGAGCTAACGTTAGCTACCAGAGCTAGCCGTGTCTCTACGTAGCCAGCTGTGGGACATTCACATATACATCTATATCACTTATGCCTTACTAGCTGTAGACAAACCATAACGAGGTTAGCTCGTTAAAGCTAAGCACCAGGTTAAGACTCAGGATAATGAAATACTGACGGAACAGACATTTAAATGTGGAAAAGTCTATTTAGTTCATGTACAATGAATAGACGAGGATGCCCTCCTGGTTAACTCAGCTTTCCTGTCGGAGGACACTAAATGTGTCAGACACAACAGGCGTGTTAGCTCACGAAAAGCCTTCAAACACACAAGTTTTCATACTTACCCGTATAACCAGCCCAGGATGTGCCTACACTCGTCCTGTAGTAATACAATACCAGCCACGGTTCCTGCTGTGTAAATGTATTTTCTTGTTGTTGTGTAAAATAACAAGAGTCTTGCCGGACCGCAGCTCTAACATGTACTAATGGTGAGCTCTCAATCAACCTTCACCATAACCCCGCCCACAGCAACAGCATTAACCCCGCCCACAGCAACAGCATTAACCCCGCCCACAGATAGGAGGGGGCTCGTTTCGTTTTCTGTACTAAGTTGCAGTGTCTGTATTTAAGCACTAGAGGGCAGACCTGCGTGAACTCGTTAAAAATGGGTTTTTCTACAGACAGGAGCCATTCAATATAATATAAGTTGCTATTATTTATAGGCTTTATTCAGGAGTTATTAATTCCATCCAGGTGACCAGCTCAGTTGTGGCTTTTCATAAAAGGAGGTTGTGATTTCAATCATTGCACGCATTTTTTTTAATGACAGTCTCTCCTGGCTATACTTCACAAACCCTCGATGGTCCACAGACTCCACTTTGACAACCAGTGCATTAAATAATTAACAATCAGATTTCAAATGATGCACTGTTTAATAACCATGTCCAATATCAGTAGCCCCTGACTTCTCTAATTTAGACTTACTGGTTCAAGTTTGAGGAAATACCATTTTTTAAATAATAATTATACCTTTTAGGAATTTCTGTTTCCCCTCAAACCAGATAAAATCAGTTCATTGCAAAATCCAATTCAAAATGAAGTTTAATTGTTCATAGCTGTTTGGTATAACTGTTATATTGTATTTCATACATATACCTTAATGATTTTTAAAAAAAAAGAAAACTTACCATTATTTCACCTTTTATAATATGTATTTAATTCTGCAATTCCACACATTAACTTTAAATTAAAATTAGCCACATTTAAGTCAAGCGAAAACTATAATTTATAAATGTGTTTAAAAATGGTTTTATATATTATATTTCCTCATAATTCCTTAATAGAACAACAAATGATAAGCCTGAGAAAAACATAACCCAGGGTATAGGAAAAACATGTAACTGTGTGCTTGTGGGAGTTTTAAGGTTTTTTCTTCTTACTGTACTTTCCTGTTTTTTCTCACTCCTTTCACTTCATTTTTATCTGCCCACCCACACAAACACACAAACCTGATAGATCAGATATTCTGTCTTCTTAGTCTTATATCTAATTCAGTCCATAGTCTTATCACTCCATGCCATAGATTTCCTCTTTGCCAGCTCCATCCAGGAAGGCTGTCTACTATCACTGTTTGACTGAAGAAGAGATGATGATGGCGGTGGTAATGTTTTCCTCTGACATCTGACCTCTCGGTCTAGCCTCATGGGACGAGGAGAAACTGCTAATTCTAAAGAAGGATAAAGTAATAAATTTTTAGTTAAAAACAGAATTTATGTCACGTTCATTTTTATGCACACACACCTATGCTTTAGACCAGTACCTGTGAACCTGCTACGACTGGAAATGGTTAGAAAATCATCCAAAGACTGACAGGTTTGGGAGACTGGTGTAGATTTCTGGTCCAGTACCTATTAATAATACAGAAGACAATATACATAAACATTGATTTAAAGTGGGATCCACTGTTAATAAGGCATAAATGTAAAAGTCTCACCTTGAGGGCATCAGGTTTTTGGTGGTGCCACTGTTCGGTAAGTAAAGCCTTGCTCCCCAGGCCTACTGCATACTGAGCTTGGGTTTCTGCTGGGCTTTTTCCCAGGGACATGGAGGTTGAGTCTACTTTTCCTAAAGGCAAAGAGGATAGATTTTCCCCAAATGGCCTGTGTTGTAAAACCGGTGAGGGTGATTGATGAGCACGCTGATAGGGTGTCAGCTTTGGGCTCAATGATAGATGCAGGGATTGTGATGCTGGAGGTTTTGTCACACTTTGTGGCAGAGATTGCTGGTTTAGATGGGCCTGATATATTGACATCTGTGATAATTGCGGATGTGCTGCATGTATTACTTGAGGGTTGACTTGGGTAGGTGATATACAAATTCCTGTCAGTTGCACTGGTTTTGTAGCTGAGTGAGTAGTCATTTGTCCTGGACTGGCAGTAATATGAGCTTGGACTTGACTTGTTGGTGAAGGAGTTTGTTTCAAAGAGAAATCTGCTCTTGACTGTTCTGTAGGTGGCTGTGCTTGGCTGATGGAAGACTTCAGAGTTGATGGTTGAATTGGATGTGTTGCCCTTACAGAAGCATATACAGTTGGTAGTTGAGTCTCTAATGGACTGACAGAGGGCTGAGCAGATGATATATGATATTTGGACCTTGTAGGTCCTGTACTGGGCTGAGAAGATATCTGGGTTATTGGGGATGCAGCCGGTCGTGTGGCTGTTTGCAGGCCAGCAAGATCATTCAGTGTGTTTGTAAAGAGTTGCTGGAGGCTTCTGGTCTTTTCTCGGGCCATAGTCATCCAGGATAGCTCAGTGAAGGCCTCTTTTGATTCTTTTGCACTTGCTTGTAGAGAACTTTTCTCTATCACAGGCATTGGCATACTCATAGTAATATTAGGTGAACCTGGTGACTGAGCTGAAGCCTGCAAATCTGTAAAGAATAGAATTTGAACATATGTTTAGTGCATTTTCTATAACAATGGATACAAGAATAATTATTCATTAGCTTTAAGATTGAAGTTGAATTTTGATGTTTGCTGGGTTTCTTTATTCAGGTTTATACCATGTGATTTATTGCTCTCAACCAGGAAACCACAGAAAGTGCACTTGAAATAAAATTCTCTACTATCTGCAGTATGTTTGTATAGCTGATAAAGAACTATTGTGGTAACTGTAAACAATAAGTGAGGCAGTTTAATGTGAACCTGAAGGGCACTGAATGGCTGAATAAAGCTTGACTCAGACTAAGGACATTTTCATATTTGGCCTGAATACTCAAGTCTTCTGAATGGATTTTGGACACATATGGGGGAGTTGACTGTGAGGTGACTGTGAGGTGACTGTGTCACCATGCAGAGGTCTAGATAGACTTTATTCTATCTATTCTATTATTACTTGTGCATACAAGTAAATTGAATAGGTACATTTTGTTTAATCCTTTTTGTTTATATTAGTGATTAATGCCATTTATCCAATTCAAATTTTCTTAATGACTTGTACACTTGTGCCACATTGATCCTGAGTTCAGGCATATGCAGTGTTGCCTGTCCATCCACAAACATGCTGCTGTTTGCATGCATGGTGCTCCATGGGCTCCATGGTGGTCTGGTAACCCATCCAGCATTACTTTGCCTTTTAGTCAAAACATCTGGTTTTACATTACTTCACTATTTGAATGCACAGAATATCTCATCAAGAAAAAGTCTGGTTTATTTACACACTGTAAATTCATTTTCCTTGTTGTTCTGGAACTTGAAATAAGAATAAACATGAGAATTCGTTATTTACGACCTGGCCAAGACCCAGAGGATGAAACAAACCCCATACCACCATTTAGAAGTACCCCTGAAATCAGTTTAATAGATTACAGTCATGCTCAAAATCAGTGTTCACACTGTAGGTGGATTCAGGTGCTGGTGTGAAAAAAAAAATGCTATATGCTAAAGGCTATGCTGATGAATTTGTTGTGTTATTAAGAAAAAAGATATAATCTTGCCATCATAGCTGGCCATGATTTACTTTGTTTGACCTCTTTAGTCACTGCCTCCAGATATATCTAAAAAGGGGTTTCATGAAACACAAAGTGAGACTTACCAGGTAATCTCATAATTCCAGTTCTCTTTTGGTCCCTTCTGGCATTCTGAGGTTGAATACTGGAGGATCCTGGACACTCAGCTGAGACAAAGAGCTCAGTGTGATACAGTGGAGGACTTCTGAGAATTGGGAAAGTTTCTCTGACAGGTCCCTCCTTGCAGTCATTCTGGCCAACAGACGTAGGAGTAGTAGATTCTTGCAACCAAGGTGTGCTCAGACTCCTGACCTCAGCGTTAGACTGTTTTACATTGACTTCTGATTGAGATGTGGTGTGCATTTCCTCTTTTCCCTTGTTTATAGTCAGCTGCTTATTTGCCTCATTTGCCTCTTCAACTCCCTCCTGAGTCTCCAGTGCAACATCTTTGGTTTTATTTGCTGGACTGTCCCCTCTTTCATGACGAGCAGACACAGTTGTTGTCAGATCTCTAGATTTAGTTGAAACTGCTGAAGGGCTTATAGCTCCTGTCTGTGATGGATCCTTCTCTGTTGCCCTTACCTGTGCATTCTTGTGTAGATCCTGTGTTTTGAAGTTTGATGAAGGTTTGATGAGTGAGAAGACATGCTCTGTCTTTCCTCCTGCTTGCTCCATCTGTCCAGTGAAGCTTCCAGTTCTCTGCCTGTCATGATTTTTATCTGAGGACACAGAAAAACTTAGAGACCGTTGTTGGGTTGTGGTCTCCTGTAGGCAGCCTTCTTCTCCAGGAAGTGGTATTGAAGAGATGTGTACATTTCTGCCCTCACATTTGTTATCTAAGGGTGATGTATTCCTGTGCAGTGAAAGGGGTTTCACTGGCTGGTTTTGAGGATAACGTTCCTCCATTGTGTCTTGGACTTTGTTCTGTGCATTTCTCTTAACATGAGATGTTACTGTACTAGATTCCTTGTCAGTTTTAGACTGAGACTGCTCAGTACCTAACAAAATGGGACGTGGAGTATATACAGAGCTTAAAATCGACACATGACCGCCTTCAACACCCCTTAGTTTGGAGCTATACAAACTATCCTCATGCTCTCTAGTCCACTTATGACTGGTAGGCCCAGCTGAGCTAGGACGTTTAGTAATCATTCCTTCTGCCACTTTCAGTATCTCCTTAGTTCCTGCGTGTGCAGTGGTGCCCACAGCAGGCTCTTCCTTTCCTTTACATTGACTCATAGCATGTGCATGATGATCAGCAGCTCCCCCCAGTGATTTTAGTGGTGAAGCAGGACATGGGCCTTTGACTGAAGGAGCACTAAGGCCCTTTTCTGGCCTAATGATCTGTGAGGAGGAGGTTCGAACACGGGTCATTTCCTTAGTAGCAACTAGCCCGTCATCTTCTTTATTCTCAGTTAATGCCCGTTCCAGGATGATTATACTTTCTGAGCGAGGTCTGCTTCCATCCTGTCCAAAGAGAGGAGAGGTTTTTAGGCAAATTGCACTCTATCAAATATTACTGTGTAAATGTTGTATTTCTTCAAAGTGAGTGGATTGAATAAATCAGACTCACTGAGGTAGGGATTCTTTTGCTCTTAGTGCTGGCTCTCTGATTCCGAGGCTTAATGGACATCCGATGACGGGCAGCAGAGTTGTCCAGGCAGGGGATAAACTGGGGAAGGGTGCTGAAATCTACCCCAGGTGAAGTTGCAGAAGAATTTAATGGTGGCAGTGTGGGGCTGATTGGATGGGGTAAAACTCTCTGTGCTGGCATCAGCTGGGCCTGAATTAAAATGTATAAATAAAACAATTTATAAGCTGTGAGACAAATGCTGATAAATTAGTATTTTCTCTGTTTACACTACCTGCTGTTCATATGAATCCCAGATTATTGAGTAAATGCTAAATCTTAAACTTAACATAGTTTTGACATACAAAAAAATCTCATTGGCTTGATGGAAGCATTGTCAAAAACTAGTTGTTTAGCGAGCTTGATTTTTGATAGGACAAAGCTCGGGCTTCATACTGAGCTAAGACCATCCCCAGCTACACCCCAGCTTAGCCCTGAATATACACACAGCCTGCATGAGATGTGACCTTTTAAAGCTTCAGTATTTTGGCAATTATTTGACAAACACATCCATGAAGTTTGAGAAACTTTTGAAATAGGAAGGCTCAGGTGCACAGAACCGGTAGACAGAAGAATAAGATGAGCCAAAAATAAAAGTCCCAGTTTCACTCAATATACCCCTAAATTTAAACATCAGCTTCCTGGACAAACAGGAAACTGTTTAAAAGTAACAGGCGAGCTATGGTATACCAGTAAAGCACTGCAAAAGCGCAATCAAACCAGCTGTCTCAAATGATGTCTTGCAACAAAACAGGACATTATCCTAATTTGGTCTAGATTTGGTTAAGAGACATAATAGACAAAATTGTGGAGCTATAGGAAATTTTGCAGAGAGTGTATTCGTCATCGGCATTTGAGCAGGCTGTGTATAAAGTTGGTTACCTTGTGTGGCAGGTTTTTGGAAATTGTCTGGCCCTCAGTGGGATGTTGATGGTCTTCAGTTTGCTTAATGGGCAACACTAGAGGTGGTGGGCCTAGATGCAACTTTTGCATCTGTAGCTTTATCTATCCGAAACACACAAAGCAGCAAAATGTAAGTACTTGTCATTTAACTGTAACTCTTACTTTGTAACTGTAAAACTCTCACTTGCAGTGCTTGGATTTTTCCATGGACATTCTCCTGGGAATGAACTATTGGTGGCTCAGGGACTGATTGACGCTGTTCTGACAGAAAGATGCTGTCATGTGACAATGACCTGGTTCCCAGCCTGCTCTGGAAACAGCTGAGAGGAGGATTTACAGGCACAATTACAATGTTAATGCCTGATTTTAATTAAATTATTAATTTAATTTAATAATCAAAATACACCACAAAAGAACGAACGAATTTAAACAGATGTCCACTGATTATTATATTATTATAATCAGTTTATTATTATTATTTATTTTTATTTTTTTAATTAAAAACATTTAATTAATAAAACAAAACATAGCATGGAAAACAAATACTCTCTTACCGAAAATCAGCTTTAAGCTCCAGAATTTCTTGTCTAATGTCACTAGCTGACTTACTCTGCTTCATCACACCTACATTTCCCTTTTTCTTCATGTTTCCCAACAGTGTTAACTTCTTCTCTGAGAAAGCCATAAACAAGTAGATAAACAAGTACAACTGACTTTGGAAAAATTAATATTATTGTTGTTGCTGTTTTGCACATCACACTGCTATGATGAATTATAGCCACGTGTGTCAATTCTAATGAACTATTGATTTAAATAAATTAAAATTCAGATGAAATGAGAACACATATAAGACACCAGTTTGTTCTGATCTTTTTAAATGGCTCCTAAATTATATTACATAGATAAGTATCAGGTCTAATATGATGTAATACTGAAATAATGGGAAAACATTCTGAGGACGTTCTGACCTCTTAAATTTTCATTGTTCCTTTTCTCCTGATCCCATGTGGCCTTTCTTCATAGCTATCAAAATTAAGAAAGGACAAAATTAGAGAGATATGTAAGACAGGGTGTGATACAGAAATATGTAGACACATGGTGTTGAATAAGAAGTCATATTTTTCATGTGCAAATAGATCACTTATGTTCTTAATGTCCAGGCCTGAAGGCTGTGACTGCATATTGTTCTTGTCCATAATGTCACTCAAATCCTGCATTGTGCATCTGCATACTTTCCGCCTGTTTTCTCTACTGACGAGCTACTAATCTGCAAAGAGACAGCTAAATACATATTTTCCCAGGTGAATGTCTAAGCTGCAAGGCATTAATATCTTATACATTATGTGTGCAGGTATTATGTCTATACCTGGTTGTTACATGGCATTCATAACTTTTTTGTCAAGTTCATCCCACAGTAATTGTGTTTTGTGAGCAATTTAGTGACCTTAGGGACCAGATCTTTGTACAACACGATGTTCAACATGTTGGTTGTTTGAAAAGTGACTTGACTTTGGCATGTAGTATATATTTACCAGTGGTTGTTGCACAAGTCACCTTGCTAAGTTGTGGGTCAAATGTGGGTCAGCAGTCTAAGAGTAACACACTGTAATGTGACCACGTTTGTGTACCTGAACATTTGCACGTGTGTCTTTGTTCACTATTGTGAAGATTGGACTGCCTGCAAACAGAGACCTTTTACTCCTTAAAGATCTGCTTGCATATATTTTTTGCTTTTATTCTCTAGCTGACATGAGTGTGAAAAATGAATGTCTAGTTAGGAAGGTACATGTTTAGATGGGTGCATAAACCAATATGTGATAAACCTTAACATATAAGTCAGGGTTGTAAACTCCGTTTCATAAATGTACCTAAAGCTGCAATCAGTGGTTTTGGTGTAGGTTAATTAAAACCATCTTGAGAAAATGAGAAAATGGAGCTTCTCCAAATAAGAGATATTTTATGAACAACTGCAGGAATGTTAGGGCAATTATAATAAATATTACAGAAATATTGTTTCCATACATAATGAAACAACACACCACCACACAAAAAAAAATTAATTTGCTGTGCATTTGTACGCAAACTTGATACATTAGTAACATACTGACCAACAGACATATGCTTCTTCTGAGCACTAAACAAATTTGGAGCATAGGGATGGGGCACGACCAGAGCAGCTCTAGCAGATGAGAAAAGCATTGTTTACATATCACTACAAAACACTTCTCATTGTCACAATTCACAATTCACAAAGGTTCATTCAGCAGAAGCACAAAGAATCATTTTGTGTTGTTTAATTTTAGTTGAATTTATATCTGAGGGGCATTTTAATCTTATTGTCATTACTTTGATCAAAATGAGCACTACTACACACTCTCTTAACTGAATACCAAAACATAATACTATGGGGCAGCCCAATGTTACTTTACAGTATAGAAAAAGGTTCTATTGGCTTAATTATTCAGTAAAGATGTGGCATCCGGACATAATTTGATGTGCATTTTTAATTATCAAATACATAAAGAGGATGTTTTTAACCAAAAGGAATTTTAACCAATACGATCACATGTTTTCAGCAAGGTTTGATAGCTTACCAGTATACACTACTGGTTATGGAACAAAGAAATTTTTGCTAGGGTTAGATCTGTCCTTTAAACCTTACTCAACTATTCATGAGTTATCATGAAAATTTTGGTTGGAAATAATAATACAATAATGGTTAAGCATGCTCTGCTCTATCTGGTTAGTTTCAATGCACACTGTTTCAAAACTAAATATGTAAACTGTTCTTCATTAATTAATATGTACAGTTATGAAATAAATAATAAAAATAAAGGATAACCCAAATAAAGATGGCATAAGATTCACACTACTAGTGAGCAAACACAACTACACATTACACATACAGCTTTTTGAACATTATGCAGTGTTTAACAAATGCAAACTATTCAGAAAGCTCATGTTCCTCATAGTAAAATACATAACTAGACAGCAGGCCAATAATTAATCTACCAAAGCCTAGACATGTGTTAACCCTCTCCCAAAAAAAACCCTCTCGCTTAATGGCTCATCTCAGTCTTCTGGACGGAACATCTCATATCGAGCACGACGCAAAGCACAGAGCGGCTTTGCCCCAGATACAGAGCACAAATCTGTGCCAGGACCAGGAGTCTGCAAATCCTCCTCCTTTCCTCCACCTACTGGACAAAAAGCCAACATGACATCTGTGTGACTTTCAGCTACCCTACATTACAAGCTGCCATTTTATTACATCTCACACTGACGGTCCAGTTAATAAGCAGCCATATTCTTCATTATAATGACACATTTGTCTTTAAGTAGGCTACTCTACTGGGAGTTCAGGCTCAAGAAGTCACTCTGATAATCACACCTTCTACATGTCACTGAATGCAAAGAGCATATCTTGTTTACTCAGGATTGTTGTTTACTTCTTGACATATTTAGTCTTAATTCTCTTTAGTTTTGTGTTTATAGCAATATATCTGAATCCAGACACTATGATGACATCATGTCCAGGTTGTAATTGATTGTTTTTCTCTTTACCAACTACATGTAGCTCTTCGGTGCCTTTGGCTGACTGATTATTTACAGACCCACTCGATTTGAAAAAAAAAAAATCTGAAATGATGAGGACTTGCAGAGATTAAGGGCAGATGTAATCCTCTTCCGGAGGCATTGAAGGGATTATTTATTATTTATTCCACTAAAACAAACGTTTTCTATTAAAAGAAAATATACTGATTGGTATCACAGAATTAGTTTATGGATAACTCATGATTTATATAGCTATACAGCAAGCTCTAATGAACAGACTTGATATTATTTATAGTTTGTATAAACCTAATAAATCATATGACAACCTAAATCACAGATACTGTCTGACTTTTAGGCTATAGAAAGAAACTGGTCACATTCAAATTCATAAATGATATTAGATCTGTCTATGTTATATCACATTGGTCCTATAATAAAGAGCTCATCTGCTGTTATACTAAATTAATAAATAGTTTAAAATGTTTAGACTACTCACGTCCTCCCACTTCGACCGAATTACTATCCAAAGTCTGTAGTCTGGCTCTCTGCTTCAAAGTGCCTGAGCACCGCTGTATCAGAGGACCTGCGCGTGTCCAGCTGTTTGCTGACAGGCTGCCAATCAGAACAAGTCGCTGCTGTGTGACCCCGCCCACACCGTGTATATCGGAACGAAAAGCTCATGTCATTCACCATAATATCCACTAGATGGCGACTATGCAGAGGGGGAAAAAACCCTAACACCGTAACACATACAGGAAACGATAAAGGCATTGGCAGTGTTGTTTAATCTGGAGAACCTGTCTGTGTTCAGGACCTTATTTATGTTAATCAGGCACTTCTTTTATGTTGAACACCATCTTGAACACTAGGGGGGTTCTATGTAAGGATGGGTTTACATAGCTTTGCCTTTAAGACCATTATACCAACCTGTAAGTGGATCAAAGACTTTCTGACTAACTGCCCCAACAATCCTTACAATCAGGCTGTGTGCTGAGCCCCTTTTATTTATGCCCTCTACACTCCCACGGGTGCCCCTACCCATCCCACTAACACCATAAACACATTTTCAGATGACACAAGTGTGGTTGAACTTATCTCAGGAGTAGATAAGCTCGAACGCAATTCCTTCTGAGCTCTTAATAGAGTTCTGAAAGGGCCTGATCCAATATACATCAACAGGCACTGTGTTTCAACAACACTTCTACAGTACTCAAAAAAGCACCACAGCGACTCTAGTTCCTGAGGATACTCATGAAAAACAACCTGCAAAAGACGCTGCTGCTGTCATACCATTGTTATGGTCCATCATATTACAGACAAACAGAACTAAGAAGAGCTTCTGCCCTGGGCTCCTACAAGACCTGAACACTGACTGACACTTACTGTTGGGACCCTGAAATAGTAAATGACCTGAAATAGTAACACCTGATAAGTAAATAATATACTCTTAGCCACACTACTGTACACAGAGACATTGTAGTTCACCACTGTGTAATATATTTTTACATCGTATACCTTTTACATTTCATATTCTGTTTAATTCCTTTAATCGTTTTTTTTTTTTCTGTTTCAACTGCTGTCTTATGGTTTGAATGTAAAAAAGGAACCTTATTTTAATAAAATGAAATAACGCATGTAATAGTTCGAGTGATAGTGTGCACACTGTCATTGCTCATCAATCTGATTGTCTATTTGGAAAGGAAAAGAATGATTATTTTTATACAGTTTTAACATGAAAAAACAAACCATAATAAAACACTTAATAATCATTCTTTTTGTCACCTCTTTTCTAAGCATACATTCAGCTTGTTTTCATGATGACCAACTGGCACATATGCCTTATCAGTCACACACATGCTTCATGGATATAGTAGAGACAAGGCAGTCAACCGATTTAATTTCTTTTAAAAGTGTACAAAAGTGATGAGGCAGAAAAAGCAAGGAATGTCATTTATGTTTCTCAAACCTGTTGCCACATTGCTTACAAAATTCAAGTCTTTGCCATATGTGTGGATTTTTGGACATTGAAAGACATGGTGCCTTTTATAAGACTCGGTGTTCTGAGCAAAAACATCTTGTAAAGCTAAATGCACACTGTGAAGCTTAACACATAGAAAATGTGCACGTAACTCCTCCCAATCATACCCACACTACTGGCCCTACATCCAAATTATGAAATTTAACACTACTGTATTATGTGAAGTGCTTAGAGGACTGTTGTGTCTACATTGAGCAGTTCTCATTTGGTGCTCTGCTATACCTCATGTTTCAACAATTAAGCACTGCACACAGCTTTAGCATTTTATTAGAAATAATATAATTAAACTGTATCACACCTCATATAAAAGTGGGTAAAGCTTAAATTTAATTACACCTTTAAAAACAAAAGGATCACTCATGCTTTCAGAAATATTCATAAAATCGTTTGACTTATAAAATATATAATTAGCTGATATTACAGCACAGGTTCTCAACATTGTGAGGTCTCTTACAGGAGTTGCAGGACATTTGTAATGTAGTTTTCTATATAATTCTATGTATCCCCTAATTTATAGAACATTTATTTGACAAACAAATATCAATAAATATGTTTTAATTTACATAGCATTAGACTTCATTCTGAGCTCCACCTAAGTTTATTTTACACCAGACCACAGTCTGGTCATGTCGATCAGGCCTCACATTAATCAAAGTTGCCTTTCCACTGGTAGTGACACTGAGTAACAGACATAAGCAGATGTTTGCACAGCATTGTTATGGATTATAGCTAGAAACAGTACAATACAATATTCCTGGTATATTTATTATTTGAAACTTTTAAAATTGGGTTGCTGACCATAAAACCCCATGCATTACAGTGTGATGACCAGCAACATGCATATTAATATATTAGGCACTTAGTGCAAAACCCTTAGATTAATTTGTAAACAGTAAACCCTTAAAAATGTAAAAATAGAAAAAAGGTATAAAGTCACTCGTCCAAGTAATGTACAGTAGAATAACAAATACACTAAATGCAAAAGCTTTTTTGGTCATGTTTTTTTAGTGTACTTTGTATGGAAGACATCCACTGTAGTCTCATGACATTCTCTCAAATCATAATCGCAGTAGCCAATGGAGAAACGACCCTTTAAAAAAAACAGAGTAGCATCAAGTTTGATTTATAACCTGTTACTACAACATGCAATACTAAAAACTAGTATTTTTTGAGGATGTAGTTTAATACTGGCCTTACCTTAGGTTTCTTAAAATAATCAAGCCCTCTGCCAATCTTGACAATCCAACCATTATCGAATCTGAGCAAAAAAACACTGCATGTTAAGTTAATTTTATAGTTTAAATTATATTTTACAAAAATGAACAATTATCTATTGATACTGTTTTATCTATTGTCTAGATGTTTACAAGTTTTTTTTTTATTACAGAAAAATAGGCTTTCTTTAGATCTGGATTACCTGATCTCCCGGTCATGTATAGTGGAGGAGTATTTAATGTCCAGACAAATGTCCTGACTCTGCAAAGACTGGCGGATTTCTGCTAGGGCATTCTCTTGCTGGGATGAGCTATCCTACATAAATAACATACTGTATTTATTTTAAAAAGCCTAATGTAACCTAATCACAGTAGTATACAGTATATTTTATGAAGATAAACAATCAAGTCAAGACTCACCTCATCTTGTGAGGTCAGTAGGTTAATCCTTTTAACATTACATTTGGCCTTTAGCAGCATTTCACAAAAGCGCAGGAAATTATACAGCTGAAAGATAAAAAAACAAAACAAACATATGACACTGTATAACTTTATTTTCTTACAAGGACTAAAAAAATTTATGTTCATTAAATGTCCATTTTCTGTCATTGTCACCTGGTGCACATGGCGGATATAAGGGTCCTCAACCCAGACTTCAGTAAGTCCTTCTCCAACATATGGCTTGAAAAGGTTCTCATAGCTGAAACCTGTGGCGCTGTCAGTGATTTTAATTTCCTCATGGTATTTCCCTTCTGATCGAAAAGAATAAGCAAAGAAAACTAATAACAATGGTTTATTAGCCACAACGATATAAACAATAATTTAGCAAGTCAAGGTAAATAAAGATAAAGGGAGGAATCCATGTGATAGTCTGCAATGCAATGGTTTACAATGTGTTATTGGGAATGGTAAACTGTTCTCTAAGAGCTTTTCACAGTCCCCAAGCATGCAAATCTATTTACCTTCTTTCACTTTGTTTATGTGTACTTTTATCTGCTCAGCTCGATCCATGTAACCCTTGATCTTCTCTCTGTAGTGGACTTTTTTGGATTCATCCTTTATAGCTGGAAAAAGGCAGGTTAGTATAGGGAATTAGAGTTTCCAGACATAGTAATAGTCTGGAAAAATGCATCAGACGGAAACGACAAAAAAATGTAAAGGACAGATTTCTGCTTTTAACATACACCGACATGTCTGGGCTATTAAAAGATAGCAAAAATATATTCCCCAAGACTAATGTAAAATATTTTGATGGCCTTTCAAATTGTTCATGAACTGCTTTCATTGTTCATTCAGTGATCATAAAGGAATTTGTGTGACAACTCTTAGCTTTTTATTTTTATTTTTTGTTAAATATTAGTCCCAGGTAAGGATGATACAGTGTATGGTGTATGACACAGGTCAGTGTATGTTGTTATTATTATTATTATTATTATTATTATTATTATTTATAATCTTTTTTAAATCTAAAATGTTTTTGTACTGACTCAATAATAGAGAATTCATTAAATAAATGTCTACAACCAAATTTATGCTTAACACAATATATGGTGCCTCAGACTTTTACACACTACTGTACACTTTGAATTAAACACAAATAAAAGTAATTAATAGCAGTTATCTCTGGAAAAACCAATATGTTTAGTAGTAGCAATCGTAGTAATAATAGTAGTAGTAGGAGGAGTAATAGTAACAGTAGTAGTAATAGTAATAATAGTAGCAGTAGTAGGAGTAATAGTAACAGTAGTAGTAGTAGTAGGAGTAATAGTGGTAGTAGTAGTAGGAGGAGTAATAGTAACAGTAGTAGTAGTAGGAGTAATAGTGGTAGTAGTAGTAGGAGGAGTAATAGTAACAGTAGTAGTAGTAGGAGTAATAGTAACAGTAGTAGTAGTAGGAGTAATAGTAACAGTAGTAG
>JAOVVF010000047.1:22823459-22844580 GCA_028565595.1 Duopalatinus emarginatus
AATGTTAATACATTATAACAGACTGGGCGCCATTTTCTTTAGCCCTACTTCAAAACCTTACATAATGTTAATACATGAAAAAAGTGTCCAGTCCCCAGGTAAATACTGGACATGTCAGAGATCCAGTGTTGATTTTTTTGTTACTTTAATGTTGTGTAGAATTCAACCCTTAAAGCTTCCTGATGGACTACCTTCAGAAGAAGAAATGGCAGGTTCATATCTAAACAGTAAAGGAGAGCTGGTAATAAAACATCTTCGAGTGTCAGAAGCACAGAAAACCACAGAGTCTTAACTGTGCATATCACCTGTGTATGTCTTGTTTTTGGTGTGTATTAAACGTTTAAAAAAATGAATGCGGTTGTCTTTGAAAATATGCTTTGTTCTAAATTAATTTCAGACTATTAGTTATATAACTGTGACAGGTTATGTTGTTGAATTAAAATGTATTACTAAATTTTGAGATGAATGCAATTTAAAATGTCTCACTCATTTTTTCCTGTACTTGCATCTACCAACAAAACCAAATTTATACTGACAGGAATGTAAAACAGAGGACACATTGGACACAAGTTGCACATTGACAGTGATGAGTGAAGTTTCTTTTAATGAATACTTATTTAGTGCTATAAAAAATGAAAACCAAAGATTAAGTTTCTATTCACATGGATCAAACAGTAGTGATTACAGTAATGGTAGCTTCCTTGGCACTTGTGTGATGTTCATGAATCGCTGGAGGTTTCTGAGTAAATGTGATGTTAATAGACTTTGAAGCCTCCCAAATATGCTAAAACCAACATAGGAACCAAATAGAATTGCTTTATAAATATAAAAACATAAGGCTAATTACCACACAAAATTCCCCATTTATCTGCACATCAACCTAATATTAACCTAACGCTGCTTTCAGTGTTGAGGTAGCATGAACTTCTGTGATTTAAATATCTGCGGAACGCTCTGATCTGAACATATGCGGTTAGTAAATGAATTACAGATTTTTTTTCCTATTTTGCAATTTTGTTATGTATAGTGCAAATCTGAACCAGTTAGGCTACACTTTATTCAATTCAAATCCCAACAGATAAAACCCCTGGAGAAAAGACTCCTGCCTAAATGGTGTATTTAAAAAAAAAAATCAATCTAATGTATTTGAAAACACATTTATCATAAAACAAGGGTTTAATATGAAATATGGAAATGAAATCTGAGGTATACAAAGAAGACAGAGGAACAATCAAAGTTAGTTTTACAAAGACTGAATGAAGGCCTGAAGACAACATTTTCTAATCATCATCTGATTCAGAGTCCGAGTCGTAACCTTTCCCTCTGATCGTCTTTTTCTCCAGCTTGGTGAACTTTGTCCCTGGTTTCTGAACAAGTGTGGGTGGTTCAAAGCGATTTCCACTACAGTAAGAAAATAACATTTTTGAGACTTCAGACTTCAATGTCTAGAGGTATATCACAGACAAATGTATTCACAAAATGTTCAGCCTACCTGTAGTTGATGATATCTGAACAGCCCAAACGCCACTCCAGCATTTCAGTCGGGAATTCATCTGTGTTACCCAGATCAGTAAAGCCTACTACGTAGTCCTTAGTCTTCCCATCTTTTACCAGTGCTAGTGTAGGAATAACTTTAATCCTAAGTCTCTCTGTTAGGAAGGGAGCCTTCTCTACATTTAGTTTGATGAACTTGGTTTCCAAATGCTTTTTTGCCATGATGCTCAGGTGTTTGTCCAGAATTTTACATCTTAAAAAAAGATACATACAAGAGAATGTTTTAAGTGCTGAGAAAGGATCATTTTAAGATACAATGCCAAAACAGGGTCTGGCTGCAGACCTCCATATGAAAAGACATTAACACAAAATGTACCTGAATGTGGAATCCCTGTAGAAATGGCAAACCACATTCTTGCTTTCTTTAACTTCAGTAAAGAAATCTTTCTCACTTGGGATCTCTCTATATTCACCATGGCCTTTAGAGATCCATTCCTAAGGAGAAAAACAATGTGTTTACATATCTTTATTACTAATGATTTATCATTATTAAGCCAACCTATCATATTGGCTCTAATCAAGCTTACCAACTGATAATTTACTGTATAATTCTGTGGTACACAGGTAATACAAACTATGGCAAAATCAACAACAAAAATGACAGGACATTTCATGTTTTTAACGAGTTAAAAAGACTGAAAAGACTTTTTGTTAACTTGCTAGCCTGCTTATGGACTGTTCCGATGTCTAGAGTGCTTCAAATTCTTTTAAGTAGTGAGTCTTTCATTCAGAGATTTTTCAAGCACAATTGTACGTATTCATGGCAGGACATTTTCAGTCTGTTTTATTATGAATTCTCCAAATGTTAGGGAAGAATCCTCTGGATGGATTGACTTCAGAAAAGCTTTTTTGACTTTGAGAAATGCTCATTGTTTATTCAATTTTAACAGCCTCACACAGATAACACAGAAAGGCTGTCAAGAAGCTGCATTAGACACAGATTGGGTCTTAATTTTGAATAATATGTAAAGTGTGTGTCAAATGTCAGCTCCAGAGTATAAAACAAGGTAAATGTCCTTACATATGGACAATGATTTATTCAAGTGCAAACCTGTTTCTGTTTCTGGGCTTTCCTGAGAGCCTCCAGCCTCCTTTCCTTGAGACGCTCAAGTTCATCCTCATCCATGCGCTCTAGTTTCTCCAGCTCAGCATCTATCTGCTCCTCAACAATCCTTGCTGAGTGCAGCATTTGCTGCTCCAGCGCCTTTGCTACAATGTCCATTGACTGATTGGCCATTTCTTCTTTTTCTCTTAAGCAAAACAGAAAACACATACAATTTTTTGGAGCCTTTGTTACAATGACCTGCTGTATTTTCTGATCCACTGATATAATTTTATGTAATGAATGTGTGATGTTGACTAATTATAACAGCCCTGTACCATCCCATCCCTGATGTTCATATGCAGATAGATGACAAATGAACTGAACAGCTGTTGGGCAGCTGTTGAACATCAGAATATGGTAAAGGATGATTAATCTGGCTCTATATATTTTTCCCCCACATCTGTAACAGACAACCCTATAATGATAACGCTCTTGATGTACACCAATCAGTTACAACATTAACACCACCTGCCAAAACAGCTCTGACCTGTTGAGGCATGGACACCACAAGATCTCTGAAGCTGTGCTGTGCTATCTGGCACCAAAACATTAAGAACAGATCCTTTTGTGGGATTGGACCAGACAGGCTAGCTTATACACCCCATTTTCGACGTAAAGGAAGATTGGCTGTGACACTCAAGACAGCTACAAGGGAAGCAGCTCTTCTCATATCTCTCTAGATAAAAGTTCTCTCATCACACTGTTTGCATGTCTTTTTGGTTCTCATTACCGATATATTAACCTTTGAACTAATAAAAAGTTACAGTTAGCATACAGTTAGCATAAACGTTTAAAGTCACTCATCCTCTGTAACAGCATTCTCATTTACTTCTACAACTGAATACCTGTTGCGGTGGAGAGATGCACTGTTTCGGTAATGAGAATTTGATTAGGAAGCATCATACATAGGGCTGGGCGATATGGACAAAAAAATATATATTCCGATATATTTTAGCTGAATAGCGATAAATACGATATTATATACATTGTGATACAATGTTTAAAAAAATCAGTTTTATGAACAAAACATGCTTATGTTTTGTTACCTCAACCTCAAATACAAACCAAATACAAACTCAATACAAACCAAATGAAAATCAAATATCAAATCAAATCCATACCAACTTTTCGCCCATGATTGTACATTTTGCTATTGTTCATGTGTGAAAAATAATTTGGTTGTAAAGCAAAACTAACAAGTCAGAAAAACATTTTTATTTATAAAAATAAAGACTGAAGTAGATGACAAATGACTTCATTAACTTACAGACATACAGTGTGTGCAAGAAAGTGATTTAAGAACAATGGAATGAGGCTACATCTTAAGAACATATTACACATGTTGACAAACCTAAGTGTATCTAAAATTAAATATTTAAAAGTAAATGCAGCCTACAGCACAAAAAAACGGGGCTGTGAGCAGAGAGCGAGAGCATGTGCATAGAGGTGAGGCTGTGAGCAGAGAGAAGCAGACAAGCTCAGCAGTTTCAAATATCTATATAAAAGATATAGCCTCATTTCATTTTGCACACTGTTTATATCCTGATATGTTTTAATATAACGCTATGGGTATACTGCCCAGCCATTATCATATAGATCACTTTTTTTACTTCCTGATTGTAATAACATAAGCGTTGCCCTGAACATTTCCTACAGTAGACCATGCTAACTTAGCTATCGCAAACCACCAATAGAGGTCACTAATATTACATTTTATCTGGCCTCACACAGAATTAGATGTTAGACCGCATAGATACAGAGTTTGTTGACAGTTTATATTATATTATATTTTATTGTAAAATGCAATGTGTATTTCTTTACAGGCAGGTAGCTAGAAAAAAGGCAGCAGCAAAAGCTAGGCTGTCAAAATTTAGGGAGAAATTTACAGCAATCCTGAGCTACGTCAGGAGTACAGAACAAGAGATAGAGTTTAGGAAAGAATTACAACTGTGTGGCATTCAGAAACACACACACCCAGACAGCTGTTCCAGTTGAAGAGTTACTTTCACGTCATATTATTTGTGTACAGTCCATACTAATGCATTTCACCTTTTGTTCAATTCCTATCAAAATTCCATATTTGACACTTCCAGGTATCAGGAACGTGGGAAAATAAAGACAACGTGTGATCTGACCAAAAAGCAACAAGACAAAAATAAAAAGCAATAGAGGGAAAACCAGACATTAGAGAAAAAAAAAACAACTCCTAGCACTTTTTGAAATCACCCAAGCTTCCTCAGTGAGACTAAAAAATTCATTTCAGAATGAAGAAATACATAGACAAGCACCCAAAGTCAAACAGTGAAAAACCTGAAGAACATATAGTGAACAAAAATAGAAACACACTCATTTTGTTTTTGTTGTCTACGGATTGTCCTTGCTGATACCCTTATCACATCCTTTTAATTCTTTTGACCACCATGCAGTGACACACACATATACACACAGTGAACACTAGAGGGCAGTAAGCACACATGCCCAGAGCGGTCAGCAGATGTTTTTAGATTAGGGTGATTAGATGTTGCTGATTGCAGTTCATTTTGACTGTGACAGAAGGTCCTTTCATTTAGCCCCTGTTTCCTAGTCAGTTACATCCTTTCTTCTTGACATCTTTATCCAAAATCGAGGCCAACTGATTCTGCTCGGCATTTCACACATGACAAACAGCACAATACTAAGTTAATATGAAAACACCTACACTGGACGTGTTCCTACACCCTGTCTGGATCAGTCGTGTCCATGGAAACCAACCATCTGCAATGAGAGTTGAAAATGCTAATCTGCTTCAGAGAGAGAGCGGATCCACCCATCTAACCAGAACAATACAGCACCTTAGCACGCTAACTACCTGCAACGCTGTTACCATGGTAATAGTGCGTCCAGCTAATCCGCACTTATGACTCATCAACTATATTAACCTGTCAACTACTGAACCTTTTCGAGGGATAAGTAAACAGATGTGGAGACATCACAGAAAGGTACCTGGGGTGTCAATTAAGTATTTCATACACAGCGGGGGCTTCACTCGCTGAACTAGCCAGCTAGCCCATGATTAGCGGCCAAGTTAAAGACGATTTTTATAGCTAACCATTATAAAATTTGCAGTCGATCCTCGTAGAGCCAGAAACAGACTAATGACCTCTATGAAATACTGCATACTTACTTCATACTTTTTTCTCAACTTAATTTATACTAAATTTGCTAATGAGCTAACAAAAAGGTGTAATGCTACCGAGCTAGTTATCTAGCTATCTAGCTTGCTAACCGGCTTGGGCGTCTACCGGTAGAATATAAAAGCTGGATAATCAGTATTCTTGTCCATTGTAGAGCAAATATCGGTGTATAACCCGGGACAAATATATACATTTAAGAAATACATCACAGACGAGACAGAAATCGTTACTGAAGGTCGGTTTAGCTAACTTACCGGCGCGCGCGGTTCGGTTGAAGGCGGCACAATGACGCAGTGGCTTGTACAAATCCCATAATGCCTTGCGCGGCATCATCGCGCTAAGAGCAACCATGACTGCGTATCATAAGGTGTAGTGCGTCATGTGGAGATTCTGCCAGACTTTCAGACTCAGAATAGACCTACCAGCTACATCTAAAATAGCACTGGGTTAGCAACAAAAAAGCTGGCCAACAAACTCTCAGTTACATCTGGCAAGAAATATCAGCCCTGCTAAACCCCATCTTCTTTTGGACCCTCTTTAACCTGCAGCCACACAGGGTCTTCATCTCACCTCCTTTTAAAGCCTGCAGTCTAGATAGCATTTCTGAAAGTGGGTCTAAAAAGGATGGTGGATATTATAACCCCTCATTATCAAAGTCATTACATTTACTATCGAGTTCTTATAGTTATTAGCAGGTTTGCCTTTTAAAGTGAAAGTGAAGTGAAATGTAGAACTCTTTTGACCACTATACAGTGGAATTGACCTCCGCTTAGAACATTCTTGCAGTGAAACACACACATGCACACTAGTGAACACACACATGCCCAGAGCGGACTGGTCGAATTAATTTAATCCAAACCCCAGTAACTCAAAAATGTTAACGTTAAAAAAAAAGAAAAGAAAGCTATGGCTCAAAGAAAAACACAAATAAAACTTTACTCAACATATTTAAATAATCAACCTTATATGCAGTAGAGTAGTTGTGTGTTCATAAAATAAAGGTGTTTGTGTAATATTTTACAGTTAAAGCTTGGATCCTGGCTGTAAAAGGTTAAGAACCCCAGATAAAGTCTTATTTGAGATAAAATGTCATGTCCTGCCCATCTGAGTAACGTTTTTAAATGAACTGTAGACACAACACCCAGATTTTGCATTAGAGGAAATCTAGGACTGTGATGGGTGCACATTTTTCAGAAAGCATCTTTATTTACACTCCTTTCGGTTTGCTTAAATAAACAGCTTGCAGGAATTATTAAGAGCAGATATCCAAGTTTATTAACAAATTTAAAAAAACATACAAATGATGTCACAGCTTCAGGTCTTCAGGCACAGGTCAGTCTTTTGAGACAGATTTTGCTGACCAAACAGATTTCCAGGCCTTCCCTTTTGTATACTCTTGGCAGAATAAAATAAGAAAAAACAGGTGCACTATGAGGAATATTAACTCTCATCATGTAATTTGGTGACAATTCTTTTCAAAACACACATCCAAATCTGTGTAATTACAAAGTCTTTTAGAGATAATGAAACAGGCTTCCCAAAACTCCACGCTGGTCTATAGGTTTATCATACAGATACATGATGACATGGTCTGAAAATCTGAAAAGGACTTTGGCAAATGATTAATTACAATTATATTATTCTTCATTTCTCTTTCTTACACAAAACCAAATGTTGTAAATATTATATACACACAAATAAAAGAATATTTAGAAATATTGCCATCTACATACATGTTATCTACAGAATATACTTACAAAATCTGGCACTTGAGAGTTACAAAATGCTAGCTTTTTTGGTCAAACCTCAGGCTTGACCTATTTTAGAGGGAGAAAATCCTCAGTCGCCCCTTACTTTGCTACCATGTTTGCCATATATCTGGTGTTAGCACTCAATGCAAAATAGATCAGAGCAGCTGGGGCAAAACATTCATTCAGATTCCACCGAAGTGGCATGTTGACATCATGATAGTTACTGAAGATCACATTACGACCAGGCTAAAATGTTGTGTCATTCTCCAACTGCTGCGCATATTATATCCTTGCCATACATGTGTCTTTTTGCTACAAAAATAACCTGTTGATGTAACAATACAAATTGCTGTTGAAAATGTAGCTGTTTAAGCTGAACTACACAACTTCTCTGTGTCCCTGGAGAAAGGCTTGATTCAAGCAAGAGTGCAGACAGGGTGATACATGGAAGCAGCCGCCAGTGTTGAATATTGCCTTTATAGTTTCCTGGCGAGAGGGAAGGTTCAAGCTGTCACAGTGTCAGAAGCAGGAACATACCTCACAAATGCTTCTATGTGATTTTCAGCGTGCTGCCATAGGTCTGCTGTACCACCACCTGCACATTGTCCAGTATAAAATCAAATGCCATACTCCACACAGACTCAACTGTCTGCTGCATCAACCTGACAACAAGCAAAAATAAGAAGAATGGAATACTGAGCCAAAGGTTAATTGACAAAAAAAAGACAAGCAGTAGTTTATGAGAAAGAAAAATAGTTTTACCTCTTCATGTATTTGATAACCAGGTCAAGTTTCTCCAGGTCTTTGTCTTCTATTAGCTCTGTGCAATACCTCACCACCTGCAGAATGTCCTCTTCCATTGGCTCTACAGGGTTAAACCATGTGTGTTATCAGCACAGCAGATCGTTAAAAAAAGTGGTCTGATTATCGTCCAGAAACTAAAAACCATGCATGTTTAAGCCAGGAATACATAATCCATTGCCTTACCTGAAATGGTAGTAACCCACTCGCGCAGCAGGGCTTTGACATCATTGAGTTCAAACGCTCCAGCTATGGTGGGAACAGGGCGAGGAGTGCATTTTGGCAGCACTTCAGGAGCTTGATGGCTCAAGGAGGATGAATGTGGTTCATTTTCAATCTAATTCCAGACATGAAAACTTTAATCAATGCATAAATAAACAAGTAATACTACTCTGGCCTAAAATTAGTGGGGTTTATTTTATGTCCAGTCTAAATAAAAGCATTTACTACAATTAATGTGTGGATTACAACAGTGCTAAATCATTAAAGTGAGAAATATAATGATGATTTAATTGTAGATCTACCTTTAAACCAGAGAGAGCTTCTTTGCTCTTTAGTAAGATTGGGATAGTTTTGGATGGACTGGATTTTGCAGGACTGTTTCCTGGGATAAGTCTTTTTAATGGACTAGCGCCTTTCTTGACAGGACTGGCATTTTTCCTCTTGTACCGGCGCTTTGTTCTGCCAACTGCAGTCTGCTTCAGGTGAAGGAGCGGGTTCCTCTGCTCCACTACTAACAGAATTTAGTAAGTAATGAGTAGGACGTTGTCTAAACTTGTACAATGCATGCTCTTTGCTAACTCACAATACCTTGTGCCTGGGTATTTTCTCTGCGTCTGTAAGCAGAGCGTAGCTCCTCCTGTAATTCCCTGGGCAGTGCTGCAAAAACGTCTGGATCAACCTTTTGAGAAAAGATAAAAAATAGAAATAGAAAAAATCTGCAAACAAAACTACTGCATGCAATATTAATTCATCAGGGTTGTGATGTAAACGTTAAATCTTGACACAAGTCAGCTAAAAAGTACCTGGGAGAAGTCAGGAAGTTCCAATATGATGCCTGTGCTGCCTATTTGCCCAGGCTGGTCTGGGAGGTGGACCAGCACAGAAGGTGTTGCAGTAAAGGTTTGCTGGGGTGTGGCTGGGTGAAATGAGGTATCTGGTACCTGATTGTGGTTCCATGCTTGCTCTACCTGTTCTCGCAACTCTGGAGGTAAAGCATCCAGCACAGAGCGATCCACCTGGAGAAAGCAAGACAGGCTATTGAAAGTTCCTTTGACAGGGGATGAATTGTGGATAAGCAGTGCTCCATCGACATAATGAGCAACAACCAGAATAGGACTAGAATAGATGTCTAACCTGAGAGGGGGATGGCACTTCTATGCTAAGGTTGAGGTCTGCTCGAGAGTGGCTTGGTGAGCGTCTGGCAGAAGGTCCCCCTTTACTTGTCCCAGGCATCGAATCTGAAAAAGTACAGGAGGTTGTGGCAGAAGAGGAAATCTCCTTTTGACTGGAAGACATTCTAGACAAATCATCTGGAAAATGAAAGAAAAAGAGGCCACTGATCAGATATAGAATTAAAGAATTTAAATAAAAACAAACATCCTAGGTTGGTACACAGCACCCAGACCTGTTTTTTGAACATCTTTGCTATGGCTGAACGTGGACGGCCTACTTGTGAGCAATTCTTTTATAGTGTGAGAGCGAGATAGGCCAGTGTCTGAGTGTGAGCTCTCCAGGAGATGCACCTGCAGTCCCACTCCTCTCATGTCTATAACAGCAAGCTTCATGGCACGGAAGAGCTTAATGACCTCAGCTGCTATGAGCTGCCCGCAGTCTGTGGGATGAGGTAGCAACACAGACCTGCAAAGGCAGAGCAGTGACACTCAGATAACACCCAAAAACAAATGAATAACAGGAAAAAAAAAAACTGAATATATAATGTATATATTTATAAAATTATACAATTTATTTTAGGCCACCTTGCCAGCTTGTCACAGATGCCATGGCCTCCATACTTGGCAGGCTCCACAGGAGCGCCTGCTTTGCGCATCATAACTTTCAGGGTAACTCGGCGACCTCTAAGACCTGCCCCCTGCAGTCTCTTCTGTACCTCTATAGACAGATCAGTCAGAAATGTTTCTGCCTCCTCTACCTAAGAGAAATCAATATATAATATATAAGTTGTCTATGTTGAGATATCTACAAGGCAATCCTCGGGTAGAGTTAAAGAATCTAGTGTACAGGAGGTACAAGAAGAAAAAAATATTTGTAAATTGTTTTTTAATTTTAAAGGTGGATTGACTCTTGATCTCACTTTTGTAAAGCGGATGTTGTAGTTCATCTCAGCAGACACAGACTTCCTTGCCTTCTCACTACGTACAGGCCGGTCATCAAGCCCTCTGCAGAAGCGGAATAGAGTTTGTCCTGTCCGTGGTCCAAACTCCTTTTGCAGGCGCATTATGGACAACTGCTGCATATCCCCACAAGTTCTCACACCAAGAGATGCTAGTTTACTGCTTATAGAGCGTCCCACCCCTACACACATGCACATACAAATTCAAAAAACATGACTGTCTGTCATGAAATATCTAAAAAAAATTGAGATAATGTCTGTTCAAAAGGACTTTACATGTCCATTTACCAGGCAGGCTAGTGACAGGCTGGTCTCTGATAAAGTCATCCACTTCCTCCGGTCTGAGAAAATATTGCCCATTTGGTTTTGCTTTCCGGGTTGCCATCCTAGCCAAGAGGATGTTGGAGCCTGATGACAGACATTAAGCATGATCTGAATTATAATTATTAATAAACCATTAAAAATAAAGCAAACACTGGCAACTGTTTTAATAATCATTAGTTACAACGTGCTTACTCATGCCGATGGAGGCACAACAGCCAGTCTTCTCCCTGATATCAAAGCGGATGGCAGTAGCTAGCTCATCAGGGGTGACCCCTAGTTCTGCCAGGAGTGATGTGGCATCCAGCAAGGCCTCGTCACAACTTAAAGCCTCAATGTTATATGTATAACTACAAAAACAGGGTGAGCATTTATTACAGAGAAGTATAGAAATGTAGTTGATACATTCAGCATACCAGAGATTAGCATGAGCTAGGTCAGTGCTGTATACCTTGCCAGAGTTTCATACATTGCCATCGCCACTTCTTTGTATGCATGGAAATCATAGGGAACCGACTGTAGCTCAGGGCACAGCTGCTTGGCCTGACCGAAAAACATGCCGTTCCTCACACCAGCTTGTCTGTACGGACACATAACCATCCTTATCTACATGCAATAGTAAACATATTCTGTACTTCTGTACTAATTCAAATGTGTATTCCTTAATGGAGCATGGTGACACAAACATGAATGACACATAATACCTGGCCTCATAGCTACAGGAAGCAATTTCTGCCATAGAGAGAGCAGCCTGGTCATGTACTACTCTGTTACTGCCAGTCTCCTCAGCCTCTGGAGAAGGGGTCAGTTCAATGTCATCGCCTGTTCAGAGATCAGATAGAAGAACAATCATGAGCACATCCCCCAAACAAAATCCGGGGGTCCGGGCATACATACCAAGCCTTGATTTCAACATTCCATCTCCTCTTTTCTACTAAGTACCAGCCCCCTTCCCCTTTATTTCTGAATCCATTATCATAATTAGCCAGTTTTATTCAAACCAGCAACACTTTCAAAATCTACAAGACAAATTAGCTAATGAGCATGCTGCAGATATTAAGATGTTATAAATCAGTAATGTAGTATCTCGATCTCTGAAGATAAAACATTTATAGACAAACACAAATGTAGACTGCAATTTGTGATTTTCCAAAATCTTCCCCTTTGCCAGTCTATGCTGAACTATGCACAAAATTACCTGCGTTGTTCCGGTTCCACTTCCTCTGATAGTACTGGAACTCCACCTGAGGGCTGGCACCAGGACGTTGAGCAACAAGCCCCCGTCCACGATTACTCGTCACAGCCACTGGTTTCCCTGAAGTGAGAGGAGTACACTTGAAATAAGCACTGAACAATAAAAGGAATAGCATGCTAAGCAGTTTTACCACATGATAATTGCATATGCAGTATAATAAGGTCTGCTGCATTTACTGCTCTTTGTGTTATAATCACCTCTAAGTTCAGGTCGATGTCTAATCCCAACTGATGCAAAGAAGCAGTCCATGTCTACATGCAGAATACAGGACTGACATACCTGAGGAGCAGGCAGGAATGAGATACCTAGGAAAAAATATTAATTTACTCAGATGGGCCAAGTAATACATTGAAATATAAATAATTTTGTTTAGTATCCAGGAAAGGCTAGTAACATTTTTCTGTGCATTTGATAGCTGTTGCATATAATAAACTTATGAGCATGCTAGACATCTGAGCAGAGGTAGCAACATTAAGTACTTTCTGTGGGGAGAAACTTTGGGGAGTCCAAAGAGTTGTGCCTACATTATGTGACACTTTAACAAGCCTGGTAGTAGAAGCTAAATAGTGAGAGGAACAAGGTACAAGACAAGCAGCACAAACATCCACTGGCTCGTATCAAAACTCCTTAAATAAAAATGCATAATAAACAATTAACAACATTACCTGCACAGTGATCAGTTCGAAGCTTCTTCAGCTTGTCTTTTCCAGAGAACACTGCACCCCCGGCAGCCCGTCGTCTGCTCTGAAGGGTATTCACATACTCTGAGAACTCATTCCGCCATGTAGATATATGATGAAGCCGAGAGTGAGAGAAGAACTCTGAGATAATCCCAGTCTCTGAGTCCTGTGCTGACTGTTTGCCGACATCAGATGTAATAGGGTGACTACCGTTCAGTCTGACTTTTCTAATCTGATCATGGCCAAGCGACCTTTCTGAATTTACTTGCTTTTCCTGAATAGCTGTAAATGTTGCTGAGGGTGGCTCTAAAAGCATAAATGAATCAGAGGTTCGCTCATGATCAGTGGCCCTTAATGGGCTGGGTGGTGATGACCTGCTGGCTATGGCTGCTGTACCATCTGATGCAGAATGACCACCAGAAGAAGAGCAGTTAGACGTCCAGCTTTTGTCAGCTTTTGGTTGAGGGCACCTGAACTCCACTCCTTGGTGTGTAGAATTTGTACAAGAAACATTGTCCTGTTGTTTTAAGGCACCATTCAGAGGATGAGCATATCCGTTTTTTCGCAGATGGTCCTTTGATTCTTTAAGAAAAGTAACATCAGAACTGTTACAAGTGTATCCATCATGAATCCCATTACGTTTGAGACTTTCCTCCTTAGAGAAACTTGTATGGGAGCCATTCCTGCAGTCAAACAGGAGGAGGAGGAGGTCAGGAAGAGATTATATATTCCACAACCAAGAATAAGATATGACAGCTTCTCAAAACACAAGCATACATAATACATACAAAGCATCTACTCACAATCTGTTTACCATCTGCCGATTGTTTTTCTCAGTAGGTTTCGATGGCGTTGACTGAGTAACTGTGAGTGCTGGGTTTGTGAAATTATGGAGGTTGCTTGGTTGTGGTAGGTTCAGGTTGAGCTGGGACGGCCCTTGACCAGACCCAGCTTGTTCCTGCACTTGCCGAGTTCGCACACCGGTAAAGTTTAGGCCTTTCTGCTTTGCATATAGCTGATATTGCAGATATGAGAGCTGCCGCCCTGCCTTTATGCTAAAAGTGAAGGATTATAATAAACACAAGGTTTAAATGTGTACGCACACAAACTGAGTTAACACACAGACAAATATAGGAGTATGTGTTTGGGTAGAAAGTAACCAAAGCACATGGGTTTTAAATAGATTATATACCACAGGACAGGACATGCTGCAAAATGTCCTTAATGTACTTGACTAGTTAACTACAAACCCCACACACTCAAATAGGCAGACAAAAATACTGACAATTACATACACAGAGGTCACACACACACACACACACACACACACACACACACACACACACACACCTGTCAGTGATCCACTCTGGACGTACTACTTTCTCCCCTCTCAGTTCCTGTATTTTAAAATTAGGCAGGTTGGTGGCGATGATGTGTGTTGTTTTGGTGTGTGAGTAATACACATGAAACTGTCCTCCATGTAACATCATTAGTCTGCGCAATTCATCTGCACTGGGATCTGCACAAAAAAAAGAAAAAAAAAGAATGAAGAGTCTTGCTGCTTTGCAAAATAGAAACGTTTGGAAAAAATGGTTGGAAATTAGTTTTTGTTCCTTTTCTACTGGTACATGAATGCTGAGGGCACAAAATAGGCCTAGTGATTTTGTTTGTATGATTATATTTTTTTTAAAAATGTGGGTGTCCTAGAGTAAAACAAAATTCCAAGATAACTGCTTAGTTAGAAGGACTAACTGAGAAGGACAGAATGGTGTAAAATATCACAAGTAAAATATTATTTAATAACATTTTAGTTAAGGGCTGTGCTCACTTATACAACCAATCTGGCGTTTTTCTTTTTTTCTTTTGTTTTTCACTCAAAGGTTGCTGGTTGCTATATCACAATAAAGGTGGGAATAGATTAGATATAAGTGTTTTTTTTTTGTTTTTTTTATGACACACATCAGAAATATTGGCACCCTTAAAAAGAATGGATAAAAAAAGCCACAGGTGTAACTGACACAAGTTTACTACACACTACTGGAATGTTGAATAAAATCAGGCTGTTGTGAGTTACAGAGGAGTGCCCACAAGAGAGGACTAAGGACCCTGGAGGATCTGGAGAGACTGACTATTGAGGACTGTTTTCAGATTTCCTCCTCTGTATTCTCCATCTCATCAGTTAATACAGGAGGTGACTCGGTGCTGTATGTTGGCAAAGGGAGGCTAAACAATGTAATGCAGCAGTAAGATTACATTTTATATCCCACTCAATTCTTTACCCATGGTTACAAAGGTGCTGGTTGGATTTCAGGAGGTAAGCAGTGTTTTATCTGACCTGTGTATCCATTAACATGGATAGCCACTCCACTGAAGATGCTGGATGAGGTCCCCTGTTTTTCCTTTTCCCTGGGAGCATCTCTCATAAACTGCTCCTCCAGTTTAGTGACCTTAGCAGCCATGTAGCCCCCCTGACCATACAAACACAAACACACACATACACACACTCATTCTATGAACAGTTTCAACCAATACAAAAGCAGTTGCTAGTATACATTAACCAAGACCTCTTCACATTTAAATAGAGAATCCTTCGATTAAATCACAGCTGCTGAAATGACCTGGCTGAATCAGACAGAAACGCACACAATGAACAAACTGGGCAGTGTCTGTCTGACAAGCGTCTGATTACGCCTCACACATTCAACATGCTTGGAAGCACGAGCCCGCTGGCACGGCGGCTCCATGTTGCCATGGTAACGGCAAGAACTCAGGGATTCGGGAGTTGAGTCTGAAGCAATAAACAGACAAAAGAGGGAAAAGCCCAACATACAGAGGCAACCTTTGCCTGTACCACCATGCCAAAACCTGTCAATTCATGTAAACATTTTTAATGAAGCCATCAATTGTGAGGACAGAACTGCAATATCAAAATGAACATGACACATCTTTGGTAAATACATGATTAATTAACATGATACCTACCTATTATTAGTGGTCTACTGGTAATCTATTGTTATTGCTTATCAAGTGTGTATTGTAATACGTAATATTATAATTTATAAATGCATATAATTTATTTTCCCACCATAACAGAGATTTCAGCCTGCATTATGTTTTATATAGCGTTAGGTAATTATTCCAAATATATTTGGCACAGACGACATCGACAAAACCTGAAGAGATAAAGTAAAGAATGCAAAGAAAATAAGAAATCTTATTCTTTGTCTAGGCACAGGTACCCAACCTGGCTTCATCCTGGTTTTAATCCATGAAATCAAATTTGATTCATGTGCAGGATTTAAAATGGACTCAAATCCACATACAGAGGTGAAGTGAATCTAATCTACATAAAGTAAGATTGGTTAGATCAGTATACATTTTGTTGTGCAGTCTGCAGAATGTTTTTCTACTTTAATCAATGCACCAAAAATGGAGTTGAGCAACCCATGTGAAAGTCATTTTCATAAAAAAAAAAGTTCAGCTATGCAGTGTGGTTTAAACATGCCAATCGATGTGGAATACATACCCTTCCTCCCCAACCATCATCTTCACTGGCTTTCTTCCTCCATCCATCTCGATTCATAATGAGGAATCTAACAGGAAAGGAAAGAGGGTGTGTTAGGAAGTGATCTTTAAGCAACAGTAACTCTAAGAAGCCAAAGAACATGACCCGTGTGTACCTCTGCAGCCCTACCTTCTACCTTTTTCTGGTAGAATTAGGAAAATGAAAAAGCTAAGCACAAAGATGAGCATGACATCCTTATCTGGATGGGAGGATTTTATTATTTTTTTACATAAAGAAATGGGAAACCCTTTTGCCTCACCTCATTTCATGCAAACATTACAAGCACAAGATAATGTGTTGAAACATCAGTCAGAGAAGCTGTTTTACCCCCAAAAATGTATAAACACTAATAAACCATCACATCATATCAGGTGGCATGGACATTGCCTGTGATTAAAAAAAAAAAACATACAGCGAAGAAGAATTTATGAAGATGTGCCTCAGAGAGAGGTGTCGCACTAAGTAAACACAGGTAAAGACCTATGAAAACTGTTCATTACCCTTTTAAGTCATGGTCGTAGTGTAGGCTTGCATGTGTTGTGTGGCTTTCTGCAATGGTGTGGGTTTGTTTTTGGATCTTTATTCTGGACTGGTTGGCCACCACTCCAAAACAACATATTGCCTTTATTATAGCATTCTGTCTTACACAAGTCACTGCTAAGACTGAATGACTCAGAATAGTATCAATAGCAGACATGCACTCAATTAATGTTTTTCCTCTTTATCCTAATCACAGGAACAAAGTGTAGGACTAATAAAAGGCTATTTACTGTGTACCACATGCAACATAAAATTTCTTATTGAAATTCCTACTTCTCTGAACTGATTTAAGGCTTTTGATCAGCATCTCCTGCCTACCTTCAGTTTATTCTCTTATAAATGCCTCTACATTAAGAGTGTTCCATCTGTTAGTTTGGTGAGGGGGTGTTTAACCCACTGATCCCTGAAGCTCATTAACACAGACACAGGACGAGGTTATGCTGGAAATGAAATCCGTCCATCTTTAATTCCATCAGCCTATATACTTTGCTATCTCATGTGCGCACCCATAAGATAGAAACACGTGCACACAACCCGATTCTCGACAGAAAACCTCACTGACTAAGCCGTAGACATACAAGAGATACTACACCTCTTATGAGTATCACTTATGAAAATAAAACCCCTCTCTTCAGCAAGATAGTACATCCCACCCTGACAAAGAGTCTGCCTCTCCATCAATCTACTCCCACCCACCAACACTCTCATTGTGTTTCCGCAGGAGATAAAGCACTAAGGCAGGTGAAAGCAATTTATCCCGGTCAAAGATGGTCATCTGTCAAGCATTTCTAACTGACCGATTTGCATTGCTAAACAATTGGATAAGGCATTTGTGAGGCAAAGATCAGACACACTCAACCTTCAAGGAGCCGTCTGTAACAAAGCGAACATGAATTGCAGTGAGAACCCTGACAATTTGACCCTTTCTTTCCTTCCAGTCCACCTGTTTATGTCTCGTAAGCCTTTTAAACAGGAACCTAAAATAAAATTCATCTACTAGATAGCAATATTGTGAATGACAATTGTTCTAATAAATCTTTGCAATTCTAACAAAAATTACAAATTGCAAACTTCCAAACTGTACAAGTACAAACTGATAAATACAGTATAATGATAGACACAATACAGATCATGATACAGACCTTCACTGACCTCCAGTGCTCCGTGTTTATGCATTTTATTTCACTGGGTGTACACAGGCCTCTGGCTCTAAATGTTAGAAGTGAAAGTTGAACTTCTATGACCTGACCCTAGTGTGGAGGTGTATAGCATCCGATTAGCGCAAAAATAATTCTACAGCTGTTTACACACCAACAGGTCACACTTAATTTGGACAGTCCACCTACATAAAGTATTTCATGAACAAACCTACAGAGTGTTTATAACATTTCAACAGCTTACTAGGGTTAGGGGTTTGAACAAAGATTACTAATAATCACTAATAGTTTGTGATATGCTAAATTGTCCCTAGGTGTGAGTGTGTGATTGAATGGGTGTGTGTGCATGACTGACCCTGAAATGGATTGGTGCCCTGTCCAGGGGGTATTCCTGCCTTGTAGTAGGTGATTCCAGGTGAGCTCTGGACAAACCCTGATGGACTAAGCAGATAAGAAAATAACCGACTGACTAATAGTTAAATATTTGGATTTGCATCGAACATCTGTATAGAATGGGTTGCTGTTGAAATGTAATAAATACTCTGGGGCAGCCATGGCCTAGTGATTAGGGAACCAGTCTTGTGACCGGACGGTCCTCACATGGGGCAAGACACGACTGAGGTGCCCTTGAGCGAGGCACCTAACTCCCCCAACTGCTCCTGGGGCACTGTGGTTTGGGGCTGCCCCCTCGCTCCGGGCAAATGTGTTCGGATGGGTTACATGCAGTTCACTTTCACTTTACTCTGTAAAGGGGGTGACTATCCAAATAAAGAGTTACCCACCTCCATGCTGCATATGGTACACATCACCATCATCATCATCTAAATCAGTGAGTTGATCTGCACTCTCCCCTGCAGTACAGTCTGCTCAACACTGCCACTGGGTCACTGAGGTCATCCAAGTTCACTCTCATAAACAAGATGTCACCTGGCCTCATGATTTAGGAGCACGTTTTACTACCATGCCCAGTTGGACAGGCATAAATAATACACCACTATGGTTTACCGCCTGATAAGAGGTGGAGTGATAGGAGTCCGGGCATGTTCTCGTGTACGCTTCCTCAGAAACTCAGATCAATTTCTGACTCCAAACATGACAAAAAGGAGAATAAATAAAGCGAACTAGCAGGAAGTTGATGTAGCAATAATAAAATAAGCAAACAGCTCCGAGGTCGATGAGGTTAGCTTGGTGGTAATAATAATAATAATAATAATAATACTGAGGCGTTAGAAACTAAGGTCCAGTCAGAGGCACTGCAGTAAAAACACGACTTACAGGCATACAAAGAGAACAAAAAGGCCAATTAAATCAACCCGGGGTCATTATTTACTGCCTAAAAAACACTGACACATGCGGAGAAATGAGGTGAGAGTGTGTTTTTGTGTCTGTTAGCTGTTTTTGTCTTGCTTTAAAAGCGAAAATGACTGCTCACCTAATTCTCCCTCTTTTTTTTTTACTAATGTTAATCTGTCCAAACCAACGCGCCGCTGTGTCCACAAATCAGCCCCGGACTCTTAATCTTCTCTACATGTGCTTGAAGAGATGATCACTAAAGCAACAGTCGCGCAAACGGCGTTTTTCGGTATCACCGACATGCTCTCGTGGCTCCACAATGGTCCCTCTCCACGTACCGTCCCCTCTCTCCATAGCCAGCCGCTCCTCCGCCGTTCACTGTTAGCTCTTCCCCAAGTCTGTCACCACCCGAGCTGCGTCTCCTACCCGCTTGACACCGCGCATGCGCACCATTTGCACGCATGCGTCTCTACCCATCAGGGCTGGCTTTTACTGCGCATGCGTATTGGCAAGCCGTTATTGTTGTTGTTGTTTTTTTTTGTTTTTTTTTTCAAACAGCGCCTTCTAGCGTTCATACAAGGGCATGCACCATGCCTAATCTCGGTAGGTACTTTAAGGACACTAATACTACAGGGTAAACCACCCCCCCCCCTTTACTCCCAAAATAGCCTATATACTTCATGGCATGGATTTCACAAGCGGTCTGAAGCATTTCTTTTGAGATTCTGGTCATGATGTTGACATGGCTGCATCACTTATTTACAGAATTACATGCACAGATTTATCATCTGCACTTGTAAGCTGTGAAACTCATATTCTTTCACACCCTGAAAGTGTTCTGCTGGATTCAGATCCAGTAACATGTTGTATAATACAATTGTAAAAAATCGTAAAGCCAAGTTCAACAGATAAGACACCACTGAAGTGCCCTTGTACCATTAAGCAAGGCAGCTAACCCCACAACTGCTTCCCATCCACCTTGGTTTGGGGCTGGGTGTTTACAACCTTCTATTGTTCACTAGTGTGTGTTTCATTGCGCAGATGGGTTAAATGTGAAGGTCACAGTCCTCTGTGTGCAAGCACAGTAGGCAAACATTCACTTTAAATGCATTACATCAGCTAAACACGTGTTGGTCTCTGACATTCCAATGGTGTTCTGCTGGATTCAGACCCAGCTGAAGACCACTGAACCCAGTTTTAGACATTGTTAATTTGTTGTATGCTACTGGATTTACTCTTTAAGACTATGGGCATAAGGTGATGCACATGATCAACAACAAAACTCAAATAGGCTGTGGCATTTAAGCAATGATTGATTGGTGTCTGTTGATTGGTTAATGGGCCCAAAGTCTACCAAGAAAACTTTCCCCACACCATTACACCATCTCCACCAGCCTGGACTGCTGACACAAGGCAGGTTGGGCAATAGAAATTTGAAAACATAAATTGTCAGTTTAATTTCTGCATCATGCCCATACTTTTCTAATTGTATTATTATTATTATTATTATTATTATTATTATTATTATTATTATTATTATTATTATTATTATTATTATTTGTGGTAGTAGTAG
>JAOVVF010000047.1:22851508-22881108 GCA_028565595.1 Duopalatinus emarginatus
ATTATTATTATTATTATTATTATTATTATTATTATTATTATTATTATTATTATTATTATTATTTGTGGTAGTAGTAGTAGTACTATTGTTGTTGTCATTGGAATAGATGGAAAGAAATGAACTTATTATTACTACTACTAGTACCAGGCACTGCAACCAAAATCTCTTGACTGCAAAGACCTTTACCAGGCATAGGGGTGCTATAAAATCCCACAGAGACTGACCATGACAGTCAGGTGACAGTGGGATGCTTCACAGCCAAAACATACTGCTCATTCTTCTCACTAGGCAGAAACCAACCCATATCAGTTGTTGACAGTGTCACAGGAATACAGAATTTAGTTTCACCTCCAGCCCCCAACCTTTTTAGGAACTCATCAGTTCCAGATCCAGCCAAATTTGCCAGACTACATCAAGAACTGTGCTCCCTTTTTGATATGGACATGGCAGAGAAAGAGAGTTTACCTTGTATTTCAGTACAAGGGAAAATTGTCTAATTATAGATTTATAGAAAGTGCAATAAATGCTTCTTAAAACCTTGGCATTTAGTATGTTGATATTGCCAAATGTCTTTGTAAGCAACTGTCTATATTTGCAATGCATACCGTCCAGTTCCTTGGTCTAGAATACACATTTTCAGAGATTGCTTACTAAGGACAGGCATTCCGGGTCAAAGCACCAATTATATTCACAAGATGCATGAACAGGAAGAAAAGCTCCTTAGTACTGAGACAGGATGCACAGTTTATTGGTGGAGACCTAGAGAGAATGCTAGCTATTCTGACGCCCTAAAAACATAGAGACAAGGATTCTGATAATTACACTGCAGAAGTATTACAATTCTTGCAATCACAGAAGTATTGCAATTGTGATTCTTTACAATTAAACTATTAGTATAGATTTCTTTTCTATTAGTTTTTTTATGCAACAATGGCAATGTCTTAATTTTGTGCCCTATGCTTCTTATAGTACAATGGTCCTCACCTGGAGCTTTATAAGCTCATCTGGGACACATTTTACTTCCACAGTTGCCTTTTCAATGAAAATGTGACCAGACAAAACACACACACACACACACACACACACACACACACAAAAAAAAAAAAACCCCAAAAAATAAACAAAAAAAAACCACTACAGTGCAAGGCTTCGTTGCGATAGATGTACCCTAACATACCAAAATTCATGAGACAGAAATGATTATTGTGTAGGACTTCCTTCAACAAGGAGAAGTGCATCAAATCGCATGGCATTGGCATTCTATAAGTGGACAGAGGATGTCTCAAGGGATTTTGAGCCATGCCATCTAGATATTCATTCACAGCACAGTGTTATTTGTAGGTGCACAATCTCTAGTACAAAACAACCTCTCTACCACATCCCATAAATGCTTGGTTGGCAAACATGCAGGCCATGCCATTAATCAGATCTCTCCAGAATGCTCCTTGAATGGGGGCCCAATGGTATGGTGCATTATCTTGCTGGAATATCCCATCATTGTGGGAGTATGTGAAGTCCTTGAAGGGCTGCAAGTGTTATTTTTACCAAGAAGTAAAATGTATCAACGACATGTGTAGACAGACAAGTGGACCCAACCTATGCCATGGGAACACACTCCACACCAGTATGGAACCATCATAATCCTGCACAGTGCCTTGTTAACAATTGGGTTCCATGGCTTCTCAGGGTCTGAGCTACACAAGAACCCTACCATCAGCCTGGAACAATTGGTACCATGACTCATCAGACCACTCCACATGTTGCCAGTCCTCTAAAGTCCAGTTAGCAACCTCACAAGCTCAGGTGAGATGTTATGTCCAGTGATGTGGTGTTAACAGTGGCACTCTGGTGGGTCTTCTGCTCCCATATCCCATGGAAGCTTTTTGATTTCTGATTTCTGCCGGAGTTTGCAGGTCATGATCATTAATCATCGATGGGCAACCACTTCACTGCCTACTATGGGTGTTAATGTCTTCTATGAGGTATTCTGGTACACACGAAGAGTCTGCACAACTTTGGAAATGGAACATCCCATCCATCTGCCACCCATTGTCATGCCTCATTTAAACTCACATTTACATTACCTTGCCATGAGCCACTGTTTAACTTCACTTATGTAATATCATCTCACAACGCAATATAATTGCGTAGCTAATGCTAAGGATTGACAACAAAAGCATATAAAACAGAGGCTTATTTAGACAAGCTAACCATCTGAGTTATTGTAAAAAGAATAAATGTACTTACAATAAATAAATAAATAAATGAGATTTGGGTAGATGTGTGCCTATCTGGGCACACATCTAACTTGGTCTAGTGTCCATGTTTGTTAGCAGAAAACCACCTCCTAATTTTTCAGTGTGTTCCCCAAACGTTGTACAATGAACTGAAAGAAAACAAAAATGTTTTAAAAGTTTTCTTTGCTAATTTGAACACACCTCTGTTTTCCTCATAAATCTTTTCCTGAGCTCTGTGGTAAATTTCTGACATTTTAAATGGCGAAATAGAAAATATTTTAGCACTTCCAGCAATCTTCCTTCTCTGTGAATGAGCAAGTCTCATGCTGCTCATCTGTCACAAGACCATTCTACGATTTCATGTCTGTTGGGGAGAGTTATGTTGATTAACCACCTGCCACCTGTACCTGATTCATATGTATTTGCTTAAAATATGTATGTCTTCATTATACCCCTCTCACAATCAAGGCTTTTTTCTGGCTCTGTTCCCACCAACCTGAAACTGGCTGCAATCACAGCAGTTATTAAAAATCCTGGACATGACCCTGAGGAGCTTAGTAGCTGCAGACCGGTTTCTAACCTTCCCTTTCTTGGAAAGATACTTGAGCATACTCTAGCAGCTCAGCTTTTTGGGGTTAGGCCAAAACACAGTACTGAAACGGCCCTTGTCATTGTTACAAATGAACAGCTGATTGTATGAAGGGGGTTGCTTGTTATTCTGAGTCTTACTGCAGCTTCTGACAAACTTTTATATCATGTCATATCATTCTGCACAGACTTGAAAACAACAGTTGACCTTGCTGGTATTGTCCTCTATTTGTTTAGATCATATCTCTATGACAAACAGCAATTTGTTGTAATTGAAGATGGGGTTTGGTTTAAGTCTAGCTTGTTCTTTATCATGCACTCGCTTCCTCTTGCCAATATTATCAAGATATCAAGATATCACGATATCTTTACAAACATACCTACCCCCCACACACACTGCCTCCTCCAGCACTAGCATACTATCAGTCTAACTTAAAGATGAATTCTAACTTTCTGTGGCATACCAATGAATTCTATCCTCTACAATCCTGGACACACTACAACACAAGGAACTACTCATTAATTTTTTCCAGGTTTTATAACCCACTTAGCTCATATTTAAAGTCTTTGCAAATTACTCCATCAACCATATAATAAAACATTAGTAGAACATTTTTTTACACCATAGGAACATCCAGTGACTTTGTCCCACCCTTCTTTTAATATACAGCATTTATCTAGCCTCCTTCTCCAAAACACACTTTACACACTTGCACACATGCTTGGATCCTCTGACACTCACCTGCTTGCTGTCCCGTCTTCCCGCTTCCACACTATAGGAGACAGGCCTTTCAGTGTTCCTTTAGTGCTTAGTCTGCAAAGTTTTATGTCCTTTTGCCCCTTTTATTTTTATTTGTAATGTTTGTTGTTGAGTGTTATATTCTAAATATGAAATATGCTGTATGTACTATTAAAATGTACCTTTTTTGGAACTTGTAACTGTACAATGTCTTTGGGTACCATCAAAGGAGCCAGTGTATTTATTTGTTTATTTATTTATTTGTTACAAATAAATGAATAAACCAACTGAATACAAACAACAGACTTTTTTAGTAACCAAAAAAAACTAAGAGATTGAAACTTTAAATAATTGCAACTCTGATGAGAATGCTTTGGCACAGATAAATTAATTTTAATTAAGTTTTAAATGAGCATCAACGTAAACCAACAAACAAATAAACAATAATAACAACATAGTGAACTAATAATATCGACAAATAAAATAATAGATTTCAAAGCATTTGTGTGTCCATTAGATGGCAGCATTGTACTGTAAATTTTCTGTCTCGCTAGAGCCAGGCCCATGAAATACAGATAATCTATCAACTGATCATTTTCTAACATCTAACAATGTAACGTCTAATCATGGAATAGGCTAATTTAAAAATTATGTGAGAATAAGTATATATGATGTTTTTGTATTTAATACATACATCTTGATAAATTCCTGCTGTCAATATGTTAAGTAGTATCATTTAACAGGGTCAAGAAAGTGAACTGTTTAATAGTTATAAATTGTGTAAATTCAAAAACTAATACTTTACAAACAAGAAAAGCACTGGTAAAATAATAAGAAACCATTGAGTGTTGCTGGTAAAAAGCATTCACACCAACCTGAGGAGACTGAACAAAACAGAGTGTGGAGAAGAGCCAGAGAATGCAAGAGAATGGTAGGAATAACTGTAGGGGCCAAGGACTTTCTGTTGTGATCATTCACAGCTGAGAAGAGAGCTGGATGGAGAAGAACTGAGTCTGGCTCAGCCGAACAGCAGAAGTTGACTCCAAACATGTGTTTCCATAAAAGCGTCAAGTTTGACTACAGTTGTAATCCTGGCAGGTACACAAAGGTAAAAAGAGGATGGTTTTGTGACTACTTCATTGTGACTACTGTAATTCTTTCTGTATCTCCTCACCTCTCCTCTTCCTCTCAAACATACTTACATCGCAGTTTAATCAACATTACCTGTACCACCAGTCTTTTAACACAGTTTGCCATTTATGCATATCTAAATGTGTTTATGTCAAATTAATTTTTTATATAATTAAATAATTCAAGTGAAAGAATAAAACAACACAACACAAAAAAACCAATCATCATCATTATCATCATCATCATCATCATCATCATCATCTCAGTATTATGTTTATTTAATTGAGGTAGAGTTGAATTAGTACACAGGTAGTCTGCATGAAATTAGTGTAACACTATTTTTGCTGGATTTCATATGTACACATATATGCTGTATTAAAGTTTATGTTTAGTGTGTCTTGCAACAGTGACTGAAAAAAAAACACATTATTATTATTTTTTATTTTTTAATTTATTAAGATAAACTATTCGCAAAATCTTCAAAGGTAACACTGAAAGATACATGATTAAAAGGTTTTATTATTAAATATAAAATCAAATACAATTTCTTATAGCAACCAAAACAGACAAACCATTTAAAAGGGCCTTAAAACAGCATTTAAAATCCTAACAGTATCTGAAGGAGTTTTATTAGAGCTAAAGTTGTGTCAGTGATTACCATCAGTCTGGCTGAGATTCCTTTCACCCCTATCAATAGATGACATATTTAGGGGTGAACGGACATCTACAACATTATTAACCTCTATCCTGATTGAGTAAATTGCTCAGAAATTCCATCAGGTGTGTCCTATTCATGCAATGATCTGGACTATAACGACATTTGTATTTATCACCAAGATGAAGATATATTGAGTTCATAAACTCTGACACTGCCTCAAACAAGAACTGTACACACACATTTACCAGTTCATTAATATTTAGACAATACGTGTGTGTGTGTGGACTGGAGTGTATGTGACTTCCAGTATAATTATCAAACCAGAGATTACGTACATTGCTTTTACAAGGCTTGTTAGGATTAGGTTCTTCTACTGTGTAGAATTCTCACCTGCTTCTTAATTTTAAAGTCATCATCATGCTCAAACATTTCAGCAGAGCAGCAGGGGAAAGACCTAGAGGAAAATCTTTAAGAGTAGAGACATGAACTGGAGTGTGTTTCATTCATTTCTGTGTAATAATAATCTATGATTGGTGTAGCCTCTGTTCTCTGCATGAGAGGCACCGAGAAAGGCGGAAATTACCATGTTTCTGAAATGTGGCTGAGCACAGAAAAGGATCTCTGTAATTGAATACTTTCACCAGACAGATTTCCCATTTTCCAATTTCCTGCCAAGCATGCTGGTAATTTTGCCATTTCATCCACAATTCTGTTATTCCAGAAACCCACACATCCTGAGACGTAGTGCGATTCTTGGGAGGTAATTGTACAGGTGCAAGGATTCATTTACATTCAGAATTTCTGCATAGCTGCACCACTCAGGCTGGCTACACATACAGCATCAGAGGGACATGGAAACCATGACATATGTGCTATAAATCATATATATATATATATATATATGAATAATTTTATGAATTTAAACAGGACTAATTTAGTGCTGATTGCTTAATAACCACACACATACCAACACATAGAGTGTAAACAGGCCATACGCAAATTTATTGGATGAATAATACATTACCAATTTGAAGCTGTCATGGAATGTCTCATCATCAGAGGGATGTATGAATTCTAACATATTCATTCTGTCTAAAGATATCATATTTTCATGACCTCTTGTTTTCAAGCCCATGGACCTATTTTAAAAAATTTTAATAGGTTTTTAAAAGTTCTCTCTCACACCATACAACCTGAAACACTGAAATAAGGGAAAACAGAGAGATTTCAGTTGTTTACCTCATCATTGATCAGATTTTATATATATATATATATAACACCACCCTTAACACCACACAACAGCCAGCAATCTTCTAAACCTTTGCTGCATTAACAAACATTATGTATTCATGTACATAACTTGTGTAAAGCTAAACACTGTAATGATTGATAGCTCATCAGAATAGATGATGGAGTCTATAATTGACTACATAAGAACAGAACAATACTATGGCTTTTAAGATGTGCTCTAATATTGTCTGTATGTTTATGATATTTTATCTTTCTGTGTCTTTTATATGTACATTTTATATTTGTTTACATTTTATATTATCTTTTATTTGATCCTATTCTGATACTTATTTACTACACAAAATTAAGTTGGCTCTAAGACAAAGAATTTCACTACTGACAATTATCTCTACATTTATGTTCTACATGAAACTAAGCTAAACTAAAATAAACAAAATTAAACTAAACTCAAGGCTATTCTATTCTATTCTATTCTATTCTATTCTATTCTATTCTATTCTATTCTATTCTAGTCACTAATCAAGTGTCTTGTTTTCCTCAGTCAGTGTTTTTTGTCCTGTCTGGACAACTGCACCTCACCAAGTGAAACACAAAGACATTTAAAAGACATGTTAGCCTGAAGTCTATGAGATATTTGGATTTTAGCCAGAATGAATGCTTCTAATTCATCTTTTGAGGAAGTTAAAAGATGACTTTCGTGGTCACAAAATGTCAAATCTAATACTGACCAAATGACATATCAAGTTGGACCAGATCAAGATCGAGCATGTCTGACTTATAATGGAGTATTAACAGCATCTTTTTATGGGTCAATTTACATCAGGCCCAGTAATGGACATGTCTTTGAATTAGTATTCAGTGAGGAAATAAAATAATATGGCAAAGAAATCAGAAATAATCTCCTGAAAACATAATCAGCTTCTAAATCTTTACTTGTCACAGATAATCATGGCCATAACTATGCAATATGGCACCTGCTATATTCGGTTGTATTCTACTGCATTTCACAACCAGCAGTGATATTCATATTAGGATATTCGGCTGAAGGATTTTTTTTTTTTATTTATTGTATAGAGAATTCTAAACATAATGACTTAATTTGATCCTCCACCCTTCACCCAAAAGCTCTAGACAACTGCTGGAACCCCTGGAGAGCAGGCATGTTGAAATACTTACCCATCTAGACTCTAGACACACACACACACACACACACACACACACACACACACACATACAGTTACCAAGCATTAACCAAACAGCTCAAACACCCACCCACCCTCACATCCATTTACACACACACATGCACAACACACACACATACACACACATACACACACACAAAGGCCATCTTTGTTCACCCTGCTGTGCTATGTATCTTTTGAGATGGGCTGAAACTGCTCGTTAAAGTCTGTGACATCCGTTGGGGAGATCGACCCCCTACTGATCATGGTTTACAGCTTTTTTTCCTCCCTCAGAAAAGCAGAGCACAAAATGCCTTGTAAGAAAAAGGGCTAAGAATTCCTTAGAGAACAAGATGACTTTTTGAATGAGAGAGCTTTATTAACAGTCAGGTTTTGAGCAGCCCTCCCTTGTCTAAGTTGACAGTCGCAGCGGTCTTTCTCAAAAGCAGCAAGCTCAGCACTGGAGATGCTCTCACTACTATCGTCCATCAGAGCAGAGACTGAGAACCCCAGCACCATCCCATTCCCATGCCTGCGTTGCCAGTCAATCAGTGCATTAATCACTAAGTCAAACCGTTAACCAACATGATCAAAGCAGGGTGACTGTTAATGCAGTGCCTCGTTAGGCATCTGGCAAGATTGTTATCAGGATCAATGAGGAAGGCTATTGACCAATGCTGATTAACTTAACAACCAACTGCTAATGAGAAACACAAAGATTGCTTCTTACATTGATTTCTATTCCCCCTATAAGAACGCAGATTAACCTCCATAGAGAAACCTTTTTTTTTTTAACCACATGAACTATGCCCATCCAGTGTGCCACGACAGGAACATTTCTCTGTATAATGTACAAGAAAGGTTAAGCAGAAGCAAAACTGTTCTAATAAAACGGGCGGGGTCTGCCTCAGTTTGGTTGGGAGGGGTGGCAACATGACACTGACATGTAATCGATGTTCAAGGTCTTTCTCTCCTGCCATCAAAGTACTGTACATTTCCTTAAGGCCAAAAGTGCTCTCCTGCAGCACTCTCTGCTATGAGCATCAGGCTTTTGTCAAGAAGAGATGAGTTCAAATGAGGGAAAGGATGCGGTTAGGAGAAAATATGCTCTTGGCTATCACCGATAGACTATCAGAAAGAATTGAGGCAGGCGTAGGGAAAGGGAGAAGGAAGGAGGGTGAAATGGGAGGGAGGGAGATGTAAAGCAGGTGTCTCTGGGGAGACTCAGAGCCCAAGGCACATGTACCTGGCTGACCACACCTTGCTTGCTTCCTCCCCTCTGTCCTCTATATAGTCACCGGATCCAACATGAAAGATTGCCCCTTGTCCTTAACAAGCAGGAAGAAAGAAAACACTTCCAAAGCTGGCACAAGAGACAGCTGTGGGTTAGGAGGAAAATACGGCTAAGTAACAAACCGCCTGCACTCTTATCCACACAGGTGTCATTAGGGAAAAGACGCACATGTACAAGGTCCATTGCAAGGGCTTACATCTGTTTATAAACACAGTGCTTTATATCAATTTATAACTACAAATATAAGCATGCCATATTCTAGCTACCGAGCACAGTTTGGAAGACATCAGATTAAATTACTAACCTGGAAATTCTCTATCATGGGTCAGCAGAGATTGATAGTGCACCTAAGATTGCTAAATGGGTCTGAATGTTTTTGCAAATGTAAAACGATGTTTTTATACCATGTTCATTTAGTTGTGTTTGCATTTCTTGGATGCTTCCTGGCTGGTGAATAATAAAAATAAATGTTGAGGAAAATTTCAACTGGGATCTGCTACATTAAAATATTCAATGTTTTTTATCCTCAGTGGAAGAGTGATATGACTGTTGGCTCTCTGCTGAGTGCAGGATTATTATACGATTAATGTTGTTATTTCCACTGAGAGCACATAATCAGTTTATTCATGCTCTGATCCCTTTAGACAGAGGAGAGTGAGTTAAGGCTAACAACACAGAAACTGAACAGGAACCATTTCTTTATGATTATTTGTAAACTTATAAAGGTGTAAGTGTGTGTCAGACGCTTCTACTGTGCAGGCAGGTGGGTTTACACTAAAGAAGCAACAGGAGAGTGGCAGCTCAGTTTTCCAGATGGTTCCTCTGGAGGAAGATTATCTGCACCATCGCGGCAAGCTGAACCTGAGACTGTTGAAGTGTGTTTCGGGGGGCTGTAAATACTGTGGGCACTTTGGTGCCACACTGATGCTCCCACCCTGCGGCCTGTAAGTGATCCCTACCTGGCCTGTCTTTGCTGTGAGGTAGACTTTCCGCCCCTCCACAAGCCTGGTCATGGGATAGGTCTGTTGCCTCCAAACTCCCCCAACTTCTCCATCCCACCACAGGATTGGCTTACTGACTAACTGACATGGCTGACGTGTTTCCCAGCTAACTAAGCCATTTGGAGGCTTGGGCAGGTTAAGCTGGTGCCATAACAGTGCGGTTTTAAATGTGTGTATGGATATCAGTATGACAAAAAAAATCTGATAGTCCACTTACTGTTTGGGGGTTGCACAATAGACCTGAAGAAGTTGAGTAGGTTTGAAAGATGTGCTTGTTTTTTTAAAGATTGAATTTTAGTACCCTTATAAATGAATAACTAGCTTGTTGATTTGCAGTCTTGGATGCCTTATCTGACTCCCTGGAGTTCAATAATTACACAGCGTCTACGGTTACAGCAGCCATGTTTGATATGAGTTTATCTGAGCTGTCTGTCAGGCAATTAAGGTCAGCGTTCAGCGTTCTCCCAATAGCACAGTCACAGCCCCAGCAAGCAAGGGAGCGGATCAAAACCAACACAGATCAAATTAGGTCACTCAGTCTCAGTTTCCACCTTCAGCCCCCCTCCCCACCATGATAATACAATGCCTCTGATAAACCTTTTCCTAAATGACTCTTCACCCAGTGTGACCTATACATTTACCACTCATATAACCTGAGCAGTACTGGAAAAATTAATACATTCTAAAGGCATTTAAAAAGATATATTTCTGTATTTCGCTTAGCATTTTGTGTTGTTTTTCAGGGCTTTTTCTTTTCAGTGTAAACAGCATTACTCAGTTAAATGCTTATGTACAGTATATGGTCCTTATGGGCTGGGTCCAGTGTTAGTGTCTATATTTCCTCAGTGTGAATAAAACCTGTTTGTTGTGCTGAATAATGTTACCACAGCTAGGTCTGGGAGAAATGAACAGTAATAATAAGAAAACATTTCATATTATATAAATAAGAGCAAACACCAGGCAGGTCAGAGCAGTAAACAACTGAGTGCTTACACAATAAAGACTAACATGAGAAGAAGATTCACTCCATGGATAGCCACAGCCTGGTCGGTTTCACTGTGTAAAGACTCACACCTGATACTTTGTAAACATGCGGCCTTGTGTATGTGTGTGTGTGTGTGTGTGTGTGTGTGTGTTTATGTGTGTTTGTGTGTGATTATATACCTCCTGTGATACGTGACATGCTATACTGAACCACAGATTAACAGTTTGACACCATGATACCTCGGTAAATATCAGTCATCCTTTTTCAAACAAACCTGTTCCTTCTTCTCATTCATTTATTTGGGTGTTTTAACTACTGCTGCTTTAATAATGACTATTTCCAAAATAGAGTTGTAATGTTAAGCAAAATATGCAAAAAAAAAACCACTTAAAAAGTTCTTTTCCCTAAAGCTACTCTTTTATCTAAAATCAACTTTCTTGCAGTCTGTCGGCTAATCGGTTTCCTCTTGTTTAGTTTTTCGTACATGTTATTTTGTTATCAGGGTCTTTACTCACCTGTAGTTATTCTACTTATTTGGCTGGTCTATAACATAGCAGTGTATAATGCAACAAGCCAATTTTAACAATAACACACCATACATGTATTCAAGGATAGAGGGACTGTTTGATATACTGTAAATAGCAGGTCTCCACAGTATGAATACTTCTGCCTAAGATCCAAAACCATGCACTTGTCACCCATGATCTCATTCTCCTCTTTTTGTATTTCACAGATCTAGAACTCTGTGTTGAACTCTCTTAGGAATTAGGGAGGAAGAGATTAGCTAAAAGCAGAGGATGAACAATCACACTTCCACACATTTAGAGTTCTGAGAAAATCAACAACCTGAATTATACTGTATTAAATAGGGGCAAAGTTAATATTCAGAAAATAATAGACTAAAAAGCAAATGTCACCTCATGGGCCATGAGCACATGGTGTGAAGCTTAAATGAGCCTTGATTGCACAAGGCAGTTTGCATCTCAGCATAGCGCTCAATTAAGCTGAGCGATTAGCATTGCCTTTGACTTGTCCAGTTCTATGTCATGTCATAAGCCTTGGAGTGTGGCATCTTAGCAGGAGTCTGATTTGACCAAAGCCCTGGGCAGCAGCTTATAGCACTAATGAGACCTTCTACATTCAGCGCGCCACATATGCGACTAATGGGGCCTTCAATATTCAGTAAGACCTTAGGCCTGCAGGCAACTACTTAGAGCTGCACAGAACACAAGCTATCAACAGCGCAACTCAGACCATTTTACGCCATTTACTCCACATGAGCCTTTCCTGCTTTGCTTTTAAATATGAACTTAAAAGGACATTCCTTAATTAGAGTCCATACTTGGACACACCATGTCATCTGAACAAATACTGGTGTAAGCAGTGGCAGACTGTGGGTTGTATGGGCAGGTCTTTAGTGACCATTTTTCTTTTTGTGGGACTAAAAAACAATAATAGATTTGGGATTATCCCGCTCAGTGAAAATGTTTTACTGTTACAGTGTTTACATGCCAAGTTTATTTTGTTTAAACCTTTTTTATTTGAAGAGACCTGAAGCGATGCATGGTTTAAGTGTTGCTAGCTAGGTTGCTTTGAAGCAGCTTACTGTGTAACCTAACCCTATATTTTTCTAAAGTAACTGACTAAAGTAACTGACTAGTAGATGAGATAAATCCTTTATACGTTTAATGGCCAACAGCAGCAAATTGTGCTTTACATAAACAAACTCTGAATGAGATGACACGCACAGGCCTGCAGGTACAAGCTTAGAAGTCCTTAGTTCAATTATGTTTCTAATAAATTATGTCTGCAACAGAGAAAAAGAACAATTTGATTGGCTGATGAGTCTGACAATCAAAATTAGACTTTCTATATATTTTTCACTACTACAGACTTTCTGAAGACATAGTGAAGGACTTCCCAAGGACAAAGCGCTCAAGCTTCATGGAAAACGAAACACTGGATATCTTTCGTTCTGTCCTCTTACTGTCTGTTCACACACTCTGAAATCATGGAGTTAAATGTAATGAGTGAAAGAGCGATCTGGAAAATGGGCAGACACAGATAGATAATTAACAGTAAACTAAAAAAATGATTAATTAATGCATTATTTTTCTTTATTTTGTAAATTGCTTGGACTTTAGAAAAGGTTTAGCAGGCCCTGATGGTCTGCCACTGGGTGTAAATATGTTTGTTATTTTAATTAGGAAATCTGGTTTTCAGTACCAAGCATATGTCTCTTACAGTCGCAATTGTACATAAGACAATCACATGTTTCTTTGTTGTCCACATTGATAGCAAGCTATCCTATACAATAGAATTCTGTGATCACACATGTTGATCCTTGGATTTAATTGAACCATATTGTGACATTTATTTAATGCCACATTTGCTCTTATTTCCGACCAGCACTCAGGCATTAACAGAAGTCAATAAACTCTACAGTAGCTGCACATGCAAAACCAGTGCTACACATCTTACACTTTTGAATGCAACTTTGTTGTGTGTGTGTGTGTGTGTGTGTGTGTGTGTGTGTGTGTGTACTTGTGTGAAATGTCTCTGAATGTGTGCGCATGTTGCTGAGAGTGAAGCAGTGTGCACTGCATCTCCTTCAAACGTCTTCCCAGGCAATGGCAAAAACAAAGGTCAGGACTTTGGAAATGTCACTCAGTCTTTGGCTTGGCACTTAGAGGGCCAAGGGAACCTGGGAGGGGGGTTGGCCTGGCTGCAGGTTCCGGGGGGATGGAATAATGTGTTGCGCAGTGGCTGCTGCTTCCTCTTCCCCTGGTGGCTGGGGGCAGGCAGCGAGGCGCAGTGGGGGTTCATTGTTCCGCTGCCTTTTCCATCAGCTGCCAGAAGGGTAGGGGGCCTGACTAAATGGGCACTCTAAAATAGAGCACAGCCGGGTGGGAGCCCTCCCTAGTATATAAAGTACACCTAGAAAGTGTGGAGAGAAATTTACAGCCCTAGTATTTACCCATACATATGACACATATATAGCATTTGAAGCAGTCATGTTTTATTCCCATTTCACACATATGCTACTGACTCCAAAAAGGCCACTTAAAGGATGGTGTAGGTTATTATAGTGTATCATAGGGTAGTATGTGTGTCCATCTTCTGATTACATATTTGAACTTTGTCCCTATATTAACAGTATAGGAATGTTCAATACTGAAAACTTGCAGTACACTTTTAAAGTAAATATTGTATTATCAGATAATACAATATTTACAGTTTTGAAATATTATTATTATTATTATTATTATTATTATTAATAATAATAATAATAATAATAATAATAATAATAATAATAATAATAATGGAATTAGTATTGTACAAATGCTCTGTATGAATATTAGGGAATATTTGATTATATGAATATTAGGGAATATTAGCACTGTTTGAATAGTACTGTATAGAAGCTGTAAATATACACAAAAATCATGCAGTATCATTAACTTTAATATGAGATTTAAAACCTGAAGCATTTCCCGGAAATGCTTTTTTTTGTCTGTGTATGTGTATCTGTGTATTTTTGTCTATTTATGTGTATGTTTAAACCTTAGGGTAATGCTACAAATACAAGGTAATGTTATATTAGGTAAGTAGCTAAAATTTGCTAGTTGTCTTATTTTTTAAATAGATAACCCATATAGCTAGATTTTCTTCTGTGATTTTCAGAACTGTGACCCACTGATTGTTCCACTATTGTGCCCATTTTTGATTATTGCTCAGCAGTTTCTTATTATTAAATGTCTGCACATTCTTAATGTGTTATGTTTGTTCTTATCCAATCAGAAATGAAATCAATACTGAAGGGTGGGTGACTGATTACTGATTAGATGATTATTTCAGGACAAGTATCTGAAACAGAGCCATGCTTGTCACTGGCCTGTGGGTGATGAAGGCAAGAAGGGGAAAAGGAGGAGCCATGGCCCTGAGCACACCTGAGCTAGCATTACCTGCCATCTCTCAAGCAACATACTGAGAGCGTGGAAACCTGAGTGCAGTCATGGGAGGAAATCTGGCTGTCTGTCAAGTGCCTTTGTTTGTGGTTCTACGAACAGGTCAGATTGGGTTTCCTTGCACATGAAACAGGGCACCTAACCACGGACACAGCAGAGCAGCACACACTATGACTACAGTATCTGTCAATATGACGGCAATAAGAATAACCACAAAAAAGCTGTTCACTACAGAAAATAAAGACTGTTTAAAATGAAAATATTCTATATTCCTAATACTGCAGAAATGTATCTGGACTTATTCAATATAATTTTAAATGTTGGTCTCACTTTTTTCTTGTTAATAATAATAATAATAATAATAATAATAATAATAATAATAATAATAATAATAATAATAATAATAATAATAAATCTGTGTATTTAATTTAGATTCTTAAAAGCTAAAATCATAAAGGTGAACATAGAACTTTACATCAGGTTCCTATCAGGGTTCTGGAGAGAATGCATTTCAAAACCACCATAATCATTCTTAAGAAAAAATAAAGTCATTACTTTATAAGCTTTAAAAATAAATATTATTTACATCTTTATTGCATTCAGATACAGCAATAACTACAGTTTATTAATTAAGACCAAGTTCTGAAAAATATTAAGCACGTGGGTAAATGATTAAAATGTATTTATTCACAAATACAACAGTTTAAGACCTAAGTTGTTTATAGAAGCATTCACATCACATTTAAACACATCTGAAAGTAGTTAAACTCACCATCAGTAGCACATCCTGTCTCTGCACGTTAGCATAGATAAGACAAGTAAATAGGTAAACACTTATATTTTGCTGGAATTCGGGGAATTATATCATAAAAAGCTTGATGCACTCTTACAACAAACCACACAGGTGTAATTGTTTTTATTCACAAACATTTCACGTTAAATTAATGTATCAAACGCATTCCCCTGATACGTCTGAGTGAGTGGATAATTTATTGTTGAGGGCTTTTGCCCCTTAGCCCCTTACTGTTCTAATTAATAAGTGACAAAAAATCAGAGTGATTATTAAGCAGCAACATCAAGGATATGGCTGGATTTCTTTCTTTTTTTAACCAGAAAGCAAGCCATTGAAAGGGGTAATAGGATTGTGGAGTTTGGAAGTGACGTGATGGAGTATGCACAGTAAAAAAAATGGTTAAAGATAAAAGAGAAGAGTGTGTGTTTATATCTGATGTAATAGGCAGAAATGCTTCAAAGGTAGAACCACATGTGGGAATTACTGTCATATATTTGCACCTTTTCCCATCTCTCCTTCTCCGAGGTCTTGTTTATACAACTTGTTATTGCGGTTTCCCTTCTTCCTCGTGTTTTCTTTACCTGCTTGCCTCTCCTTTTTGTCTTCTCTTGCTTGAGGGAAATCTACAAGACTGCCAGCAACAGTTAATCCTCTTCCAAAGCACCTTAACTATGCTGGGAATTCTGCGGATGCTAAAGAAAACAACAGGAACAGCCACGCACTTAACACTGGCTTACTCTGGCAGGGGTGTCTCTGTCTTCAGACGCTGTGCCTTTTTAATAAGTAGTTCAAAACAATCTGTGGTTGTGTGATAACTGTGTGTCTCTTGAGTGAGCGGGGAAAGAGGGGCCATGCTGAGTTCAACAGCAGCATCTCTATAATCCCATTATAGCAGTTCACCTGAGATTACACAGTCTTGAGTGGAAACAAGACCTTACCTTACAGTCTGCATAGAAAACACAATGACACTCAAAATATTATGTAACTACTTTCATGATCAAATACTGCCTATCTTTTGATGATAGTAATTTTGCAAATAAAAAAGGTAGTGTGTAACCTTTGTGAGCGAGAATCTCTTCTGTCTGCCCCTTCCTATTGTACTAGGATATTAATGTACAAAGAAAATTTAGCAGACATCTGTCTGGTGACACTTTCCAGAAACACAAAATGAACCTTTTTTTATGCAGCAGTTCTTTAATTACAGCAGACATTTATACTACTCAGTATGATGGTGGCAAAGCACCATTCAAATAATATCCATAAACCAAATATCATATTTTAATAATTTAGTTAGTTTTGGGATTTGCTATTGACCAAGAGTAAATAATTACCCTATATTAAGCAGCAGTGTCTTAGTGTAGCACAAATGCATGGTTACAGCAAATTCATCAAAAGATTAGTGTAGCTTTTTGGTTTGAACTGAGGAGTGTTATTTAATTCAGTTTCATCCATGCTCAGAAAATTGGCACCTAGAATCTTTACAGCCATTCTCAGTGGGTTTACATACTTGAATTACACATCTTTACCTGGAGATGGAAGAGACTTTGTAAACTACATGAAAATAAAAAACTCTCAGCGACATAAAAACAAGGTCTCAGCAATAGTTCTGGCAATGAGCAAAATCAATCAAATAAGAAAATGACATGAGCTTTTTTTAATGTGATTACATATTCCTTAAGAGTGCTAGTTGTGCTTTAGACTTATGTTATTCTTCTTAAAGAATGCAAGACACATCTTCCCTCAAAAGTATAACGATTAGTCCAGACAGTTATTTTGAAATCAATAAGTTGTCATTAGCACACCTTAATGTAGATTGGGTTGGTGAAAAGGATGGTGAGCTCAGGTGGAGTTTCAATGCACTGTTCATTATGCCTGAATGGTGACCTTCAGGAGTGCACATCTCTGTAATCATCCTTCACTCTCTGTCTCTCTCGCTAAATGCTAACTGGATCTTTTCAAAGCAGCCACTGAAAGGCAGAATTGTACTATTGAAGAAGTTTATTAGAAATTGATTTACTCCTTTCAAGTAATGTAGCAGACAGAAGACTTCAAAAACTTCCATGGACATGAGACAATCTCAGCTCAGCTGTATTCATGCTCATGGACATGCTTAAAGGCAGAGACACTTTTGGAATCCAATGAAGGGGAAACCAGGGTCAGTAGACTGTACCATGGAAAAAGGTGGATTAGTGATGCCTTAGTGACACACGTGCTAACGAGTGAATATGGTTTCAATCTAGTGTTAATAGGTTTGGCATTAGCGATTAAATAGTTAGGCAATCGAACTCCTGTGTGTATTACAACTGGATATCAAGTCACATTTTATATCTTACCAATGCAGTGTTCTTTCTCTTACTTGCAGATAAGAAAATATACTGAAGATAGTTCTGAAATAAATGAAATATATCACATTGAAGTATGAAAATGACAGTAATAGGGAAAAAATAATATTAATATAAGTATAATAAAATAATATAATAATCATAATAATATAATACTATACATAATCAGTCTCCCTTTAGGAATAACAAGAAAGATAATTTATGAGTTTACTTACATTCTGTTGTTTTTCTTCAATTCCTTTACAATACATTCTACAGAAAAAAATGAATGAGACACACAGAACAGCAAAACTGCCGATTAATTCTGAAACACATTTTTTTCAAAACACTATGGCAACAAGTGTATGCTTGTCAACCCAGTTATGTATTTCATTTTCACCGGGCAGCTCTCAAGCAATTTATGTATTGCAAAAAGTACAGATATGGTTTTTTAAGCACAGACAGCATCGTGTATTGTTCATTCTAGACTCTTCTATCTTGCCATTTTTTGTCATGACAACTTGGCATATGGTCTACATATTGGATTGGATTGACATGGATTGGACATTGGATTGGACATTTTTTATCAGATGTGATATTGATGCTTAGCCTTATTTTTATACCATTGGCATGTGGGCATACTGTACAAGTATATTTATCTGAAAGATGCCTTTCCCCACAGATATTTAAAAGTGAAAGTGAACTACTCATTGACCATTGTGCTTGTACACAGAGGAATTTGACCTTTGCATTTAATCCATCAGTGAAAAGCACACACTAGGGGCAGTAAGCACACATACTTAGATCAGTGGGCAACCGTATCCAGGGTGCCCAGGAAGCAGTTGGGGTTTGGTGCCTTTCTCAAGGGCAATTCAGTTGTCGCTTGCCAGTTGCAGGCATCAAACCGGCGACCTTCTGGTCACAAGGCTGTGCGAGTGCTACTTCTTCTTCCATTAAGGAATGAAGCAATATTCTGCATTGTATTGAGCACTGCTGAAGAGCTAAATACACCAATTGACCATAAGCAAGTTTAAGATATATCACTTTAGAACAAAGAGATATAAATACAACAGTTTTGATAAGTACTAATACACAGACATGCTTCAAACATTAGCCACAGTTAAACATTTTACCAAGGGCACAAGGAAAAGTATGGGTCTTTGGGTATCCGTGTGTCTTAGAAACAGCTAAGTCTACATGTGATGGTTGCAGGTGAAAAGGGAGCATGGTAAGTAAATAGTGTGTTCCAATATCCCAGTACTATAAGTGAAGGATTGGCTGGTTTTACAATCTGCGCTATGTTGTGGTGATCACTAGGTGCTATTTACTTACAGATTGTAGGTTGGAACATCGAGAGGTCGACAAGTTTTTCTATTAATTTAGTCTCTGTGAAGTACCTTAATTCAAACTTTAATGGATAGTAGACTCACAAATTTCACATAATTGAAAATCCTATACTAGCTAAATATAAGTGCTCAGATTTATTTAGATCTGTTAATGATTCATTTTTATCTTACAACAAATTATGTCTACAAGAAAGCATTAAAGTAGAATCTTTATTAAAAGGTAATAACCCTCAATTATCTAAAAAAAAAAGCTTAAAAACCATTGAAGAACCTTTTTATCTGTTTAATACATGAATAATGGTAATCAAATACCCCCTTGACCCCACTAATTTTGTCAAAGAAATAAAACAGCAAATATACTGAATATAAAGTCTACCATTACATATTGATTCTCTTTAGCTTTCTGTGAGATATATTTCATGCTCTCTGTTGGGTGCAAATTGTGTCATCATTTAGCTTTCTAAAGACCTGTGTTTGCAGATCACACACTGTAAGTGAGGTCAAAGGTCAACAGTGGTGAGAGCTATCAGTGACACCCAGAGGAAGCGAGCAGGCTGTTTTTGTAGTCACCTCCTGACCTCTCATTTACCTAATCTCTACTGAAAATAATCACATGCCACAAGGATGGCACCAGTCCAATGTTTGTAGGTGCATGTGAGACAGATTTAAGACTGTGTTACATAGTATATTGTGTTTTTACTTGGGTGGCATAAGACGTGTCTAGTCTACAGCTTGTAAAGAAACCTATAGTGGGATTAGCCATTCTGGGATCAGTGTTAGTCATTGGTTGTGTGCTTCTGTATGAATTAACACACATGCTCCCTCACTCATATGTGGACACTGTGAGAATGATTGCTGGTCTGATTTGCTTCAGGGAAAAGTTGTCTCTCAAAGCATTTTTCAATCCTACAGGAAAGTGCCCAGCTGAGCTAATGATCCTTTGTGTATGAGCCCAAGGAGTCCCTCCACACATAAAACCTGAAAAAATTATGCAGAAAACTACTTATTACACACAGCATGCATATGGCCCTCACTAGGAGTTGGCTACAGCAAACCAGACCTTATTCTCTCTCTTTCACACACACACACACACACACACACACACACACACACACACACACACACACACACACACCTGTTGCCTTATGTATTTTTCAAAATGTACTTTTCAAATACTTCAGCTGAATCACATTAGAGTATCTATGCCGCCATTATGTAATTTCTTGGGTCATCTGCATGACTGATCCCTATTCCTCCACAAACAAATGTGTTCTTGAAATATATTACTACAAAAACAGTGGGCAAATGCAGTTAACCAAAGGACTCTGAAGTACCTTTAGCACACACATGCCTGTAAATTCAACCTCTGCTCTAACTGATTTTCAGATTTCTGACTATCCCACAAATGTATATGCATAATGTTTTTTTTTGCATAAAGATTCTTATGGAAGGGACAGCAGAACAAAATGAGCTATGAGAGAGAGAGAGAGAGAGAGAGAGAGAGAGAGAGAGAGAGAGAGAGAGAGAGAGACGAAGAGCTACAGGAGACAAAATGGGACAGAGATAAGCTGCAAAGCAAGAATACCTGGTTCCTTAAAAAACAGGGCATAAAGTACCCTCCCATTACAATGTCATTTCATCCCAGCACAGTCTTTAAGTAATAACTCTCAGTGGGGTGAACCATTATCACCCCAACCCCTCTGCCCTCCATCCACCACACTGTCTTCAAGGCAGGTGCTCCTGTTGTCATCAACTGTCCACGCAGACTTCACTTCCCCTCTTTAACATCCCTTCTGATCATTTGTGTGCTTCACTATCCCACCTTCCATCCACTCCTCCTTTTGAAAGAACTTACAAAGATGGATGGCACAAAATCAATAATCAATCCATGTGCGTTAAATTTTATCTCTCTAATCTTTCAGATGTAAAATCATACACAAACTTTTTACCCTATCAGAAAATACACAGTGCAGCCCTAAAACAGCAAACAATATAAAAATCCATCTGTGGACCGCTGCTGGGAAGAAGTTTATCTCATGAGGAGGGTCATGCCATTTATAGTAACCATTTGGGGTGTTAAAAGATCACCATTTGCTTACCCTTGTTTGATGTCAAACTAAAATTGCATGAAATGGGACAAAAGGCCCAAACTATTCTTGCATGATTAAAGTTAAATAAGCATGCTCAGTTTTTAAACCATCTACACACAAGTGTGAAACTTACATTGACATCTAACATGGCATGTGAAAACTGTTTTGCGTGGTTATTTTAGGACATCTAAAAATGTTTGCACAGTGTCTATTCTAGTAAAAACATTTTATATTTTAATAAACTCTTTGTGCCTAATGCAATCTGGCAGTGTCGACCTTAATACATGTCTCTTGTCCTTTATGTAGCTAGACAGAACTTGTCCGGTATAGGACCCCAAGCCCTGCTAAACTAATCTGCACATTAAAAGATCTAATAAGGCCAATAAATACCCTACAAAAATGAATTTCACATAACTCCTGGAACTGATAATACCCCCACCATCAATAAATACCCTACAAAAAATATTTTGACATAAGTCCCAGAACTGATAATACCCCCACCACCAAAAAAATCCAGATAAAAAATATTTGACATAACTCCGGGAACTGAGAATACCCCCAGCACACCACCTTCTTGTCAGGGGTGTTTTGTTTAGGTTCTCAGATGTACATATGGAACGTGGTGTGTGCTGGGGCGCCTAGTTCACTGCGCTTGTCATTTCAGTACTAGGACAGCTCCTGAAGCGGATGAAAAAGCGACTTTGTGTAAGATATGCATGCTCTGAATTGCTCGCGTTCACATACCCAAACATACAGTAGAGAGGTATTGCAGCTGGTAGGGGAATGTGTATAGAGAACAGCGTTGCAGCTGCCCTGAGTTCGGCAAATCTCCGCAAAATCGGGATCAGTATTCGCCATTTACTTCAATTAGCATTGTCGGTCGCGCCTGAATAACGAGCCCGGGCGCTTTTGTCCTCTCATCACCCGAGGACGACGGGGGTGACAGGAACCAGGTGAAGCCAAAGTTACAATAGATTAACGGCTTTTTTTGGTGCAAGGGATGAATGCACAAGCACGCACAGAAAGCCGGGACCCAACAAGATCATTGTTTGGGAACTGAATTATTATCGCAAATGAGGTCTATATATTATTTATAAAAGTAATGCCGTAGAATGGGTTTACTGGTCTGCAGCCTTTATATGGAAAGAAAGTAGCCTATAATCCATTGTGCTCTCTTCTGACCATTAGACCCAGCCATGGCTCTATAAAGAATTAAATAAGCCGTATAAATTGGGATATTGTGTCCTTATTAAAACATAATCTAGACGTTTACGGACTTCATTTGGACTCACGTGTGTGGAAAACTGCTGTCCAAACGCTATTATGGAAATTAGGCGTATATCAGACATTATAGTTTTCAGGCTCGATGAAGCTTCAGCTACTGTACCGGTTAAGAATGGTAGCTTATTATTATAATCACAGTTAAAATTGTTAATCAGGAAAAAATATAAACAGAGCGTCATGCGTGAGAATTGCGTTAGGAAGTTGTGAATGACAACATTCAAATGCAGTAAATGAGGAAAGCGGGCAGATGCGGCTGATTATCGTTGCCGGCTGTAGTGTTGCTGTAATGAGCGAGCAGACCGACTGTTCGGGTGCTGATTAGCGGCCCTTAGGGAGCCTCTGTTTTTCTTGGGTAATTGATAGTTAGACTCTGCTTTAATTAAACACACTGCCTCGTCCACTGATGTCATATTTTGCGGAGCAGAGGGAATAAAAAAAGAATGGATTAAAGAGAATCGCTTTTTATGTTTCTGTGTTAACCCCCCAACACTGCAACTTACTACACCATGAAACACTAGTTGACTGCAGCTTATGAAATGTACATATGCAAATTTTCATATGCCACAAATTAGTAGCATAATGATGTAGACTACGGCATGCAACAGAAGAGGTTTTTATTGCGACAGAAGTCCAAACGAGAGGCGATAATAAGGGTGTTAGGAAATGGGATGGGATGGGCATTTGAAGAAGTGGCGTTTTCCCTCAGCTTACACTCTCTTTTCCCACCAATTCCCCTGGACACTTTAGCTTTTTGTGTGGTCCCCCCGCCTTGCCCCGCTCTGGAGGGCTGCCCCCTATCTAACGCACACCTGTGTGACTGGCCCGCTCCCTTCACGAACTCGCTGGGGCTTGTAATCAGCTTTGTGAAGCTATTGAGGCCACGGTTCAGTGCAAACTTCCCAACCACACAGCGCTCTCGACCACTGAATGGCAGCGCAGCGTGGGGCGCCTCTCCAAACTCCGGGCCTGCCAAATTCCTGCAGAGTCTCTCACAATCACCCCTACACAGACACAAAAAGAGTGAAGAGTAAAAGAAGAAGAGGAAGAAGAAGAGGAGGAAGAAGAAGAAGAAGAAGAAGAAGAAGAAGAAGAAGAAGAAGAAGGAGAAGAAGAAGGAGAAGGAGAAGGAGAAGGAGGATAATTAGGTGCTATCATAAAAAAAATAACCAACAAGAGACGATCGTTGAGATTAGTTTTCAAATGTAACAGGCGGAGATCAGACCTACTTGAAGTTTAATAAGTTCAGTTTTGCCTGAGTAAGGTGCCTGAGGCTATGTGGATGCTAATTTTACTGAGGTATTTCCCAGTCCGCTGAAACAACATTGTATATGAGGCCCACAGGCAGGATGTCGCTTTAAAGTTTAATACTTAAAAGCTCAGCACATTAAGTCTGCCAGCTTCACACACATACAACCGTACAATAACGCTAAACTTGGCGTAAATCTGAACAGAAAGGAGCAAAACATTGGAAAATAAAAACGATAAACTACGTTGTGGGGGGTGTGGTGGTTCAGGGGCGCATTGAAGGCCAAACCACATTTTGTGCCGCTTAAAATCCTGCTAGAGAGTCGCAGGCTACAGAAATTGCGGAGCAGAAGCATCTCCCCTCTTGGAAGAGCGCAGGATTAAGAGACCGCAAGATTGTTAAACATGTCAACGTGTAATTGCACGATAAGGCCCTCGCGAGGAATTTATTGGCCCAGTTGCTATTTCTAGTCCCCCCTAATCTCGTTCAGCACATTCGTTCCGTGCAATCTGTCTCCGTAATCTTCTGCGACAGAGCGGCTACCAATAGCGGCATACCGGCTTTTTTGGTGAAGGGAGAGGAATATGCAGAGGCGTGATAAAGTGATGCTAATTATCCCCATTTAGGACAGCGAGTGCGAGAGATCGGAGAGTGCATGAGAGAGAGAGGAGGTGGGAGGGGGGATACGAGCCAGCAGCAGCCAAGGCTCTCCCAGCACAAAATATATTGGCAGTTACAAGATAAGGCCATCGCACCCTGAGACGAATTACTGGTTGGGGTTCACCGCCATAACCAGCAGCTCCACCACACTGGCGCCCACTTCCAACCCCATCCCATCTTTTCCACGCACACCCGCCTCACCGCTTTGGCGGAGGAGTAAATTATTTTGGTAAAATTTACCAGAACGCTTTGGCTTTGATCTGGCAACGTGCCCTAAATCGTACCCCGCCTCTGTGCTTTCAGCGCTAATCCGTGTCGCTTTTGGGGGCACAATAAAATACAAAGAGCTGCAGAGAGGGCAGTCCCTCCGCTCTGCTCCTCCACTGCTCGGGCAAGTAAAAGTGTACAGGCCTATTTAGAATCAGGGATCACTCGGTCATCGTGGTAACTAGTTATTAGAAACGGAATATGATTTGTATATTTATTTATTAAGATGTAACAAGAAGAAGAAGAAGAAGAAGAAGAAGAAGAAGAAGAAGAAGAAGAAGAAAAAGAAAAAGAAGAAGTGGAGGATGGGAGGAGGAAAAGAAACAAAACGAAGAACAAAATACATTATATGTTTAATTGTGGAAAAGAGTCTATTACATAGATAAGTGCGCCTAACTGTTACCGCTTAGGCAGATATTTAGTAATTTGTATATGATCATTCAGGTTCTGTAGATTATTTTATTCTTCACAGGTTGGGTACAAGATGGGATGTTGAAATGTCTGAGGGTCTGACACTTGTTGCTGAACTTCCCTCCGAGTAACAGGGAAGAGATAATAGACTCTGACCTGCTGCTGACCCACAGGTCAGGGCGTCTGCTAGTTAATCCCCTTACACACTCCATCCAACTCGTTTTCGGTGATTCAGCACTCAAAAATACGAGTGGGCCGCCATACAGCTTCTAAATAATGTACAATAAATGTGTGTAAGCGACAAATAGAAAAAAAAATAAATGTAGTAAACCATAATGTTGGTCTTACATTATTTATAACGAATTATCAAAACAAATAGTTTAGAAAGAAATAGTTTGGTCTAACAAAATGGGGGTGTTTGTTAAGGTCTGATTGATTATTGGCATTCATATCAGACAGTATTATCGTATCAGCTCTTTATCTTATTATGTTTGCAAACACACAGGAAAATGTCACACTGAGGTTCATGTCCAAGATAGTGTTCCGTACATTTTTACTTTATTTATATACAGTATAAGCTGTTTAAAGAGTGAAATTGCCATAAACTGTTAGGACGGCATCCTGTTGTTAGCCATCCAAAACAGCGCATTTATTAAGCTTCTAGGTAAAGCATCTAGACTTAATTTAACTATTAGGATAAAATCATGTATGTTTTATTTATGTTTGCCTGAACAGAAACTTGAGCATTTGTAACGCTTGAATAAAGATTATAAAGACGCTTTTCACTGACATTTAATTTACGTTTCAGGCTTTGATGAACTTTTTTTTTTTTTTTTTGTGACAGTGGTATTTTATTTTGTAAAGTGCAAGAGAGCAAGAGAGAATTTAATACCTCTGTCTGATCAAATCTCTCTCGCCAAAATGTTAATGTTTTCCCCCCCAAAGTTTAATAATAATAATAATAATAATAATAATAATAATAATAATAATAGTTAGTCTAATTAATTAAATAATTTTAAATAGCTAGATTCATAAAGCTAAATTGTATTTTCCATAAGGTAAGAAATATTGCCGAGTGAAAATGTACCAGAAGAAATAACACTAAGGTTTTCTTTGTAAATCAGTTGTTGCCTGAAACACCAACAATGGATGGTTGAATAACGACTAACGACTGAATTATAGGGTGCAATTAAAGGTGGTCCTTTACACTGAGGAGCAAATAGGTGCACATTATTCCCCAATAAAGATGTGAGAGAAGAAGCAGAGCAATTACACAATGCTATGAACAGAATAACAAAACTAAGACATTTTAGAACCGTAGTAACATTCTTCCAAATTTTATTTAGACAATGAGTCAGCGCAAAGTGAGGATGTAAACTGGCAGGAATGCATTTCATAAATTATATACAGCAGCAATTACGTGCCAGTCTTTTCAGATATTAAAACTTATTCACAATTTACAAGAAATGTTACAGCATATTTCAGGTACATAGATTCACGTGTACAAATGTTTCAAATGTAATAGGCTATGCAAGAAACTCTTTATAAATACCCAGAAACATTTTCCAAGTTATCCAAGTTATGCTAGATGTGATCTTATTAACTTAAAAAAAATGAATTTGCACAAATAAATATGTGAACAAAAACACTTCATTCAATGGGAACACCGCGGGATTTTTGGTATGGCCAGGAAAAATGTCAAATTAGAATTGATGAACAGTATAATTTATAAAAAAACATGTTAGGTCTAAGTGACATATCATCGGCTTTCGGTTTCCTCGGAACTAAATCCGAAATGATAGCTAATTTTATCTTAAATTACAAGGACATCTTAAAACATTCTGTACAAAAGTAGTTAAATGGCCATCGAAAAGAGGTCAATATTTGGTGGTGTCTGAATCCCCCCTCCCTTTCTTCAACAATTTCAAATGTGCGTGAGCGGGACAGTCCCGTTTACTCCAGCCGTCGTGCTCTGATAGTGTTGCGGTAAAGCATGTAGTCTGCTCTGAACGGACGGCTCTCCGGACTCTCCAGCCGGTAAATACATGCTAATCATCTCCCTCAAGTCTCCCTGGCACGGGCCCCTGGAGTGCGTGCTAACTGGAGGACTTACGTTCGGCTCGGACTTGACCAAAGAGCTCAGCGTGCCTATGGCGGCCGGCGACGCAACACCTGCGTTTTGGTGCTGTGAATAGGAAATCCCTCCATAGCCGGGCGGCGACGCGCTCATGTAACTTTGTGAACTGGATATGGGGCTGTACTGCAGAGTGCTCATGTCGTAGCGGTGCATTGGCTGCGGGTTGTGCGGATGATGGTGATGGGCATGGGGGTGGTGGTGGTGGTGTGCTCCGCTCCCTGGGTGCTGCCCGTAGGCGAGCTGTGCCTCCTGCATCATAGCGGCAGCGGCGGCAGCGGCAGCAACTTGGCCCGAATATGCGCCGTTTGCCCAGCCGTTCATATGCGAATAACCGGCGCCGGCTGAGCCCCCGTGACCCCCGGGGCTTTCTAACCTCTGGCCTACACCGGCTGCGCTCATGCCCACCCCAAGGCCAATTCCCGCGCCCGTGGCCGCTCCGCCGAGCAGACCCCCAGCCAGAGAGTACTTGTCCTTTTTAAGCAGCGTCTTGGTTTTACGCCTCGGTCGGTATTTGTAATCCGGATGCTCTTTCATGTGCATGGCGCGCAGCCGTTTTGCCTCGTCGATGAAGGGCCGCTTTTCCGCTTCTGACATCACCTTCCACTCTGCGCCGAGTCTCTTGCTGATCTCAGAGTTGTGCATTTTCGGATTTTCCTGAGCCATTTTCCGGCGCTGGCCGCGGGACCAGACCATAAAAGCATTCATAGGGCGTTTGACGCGCTCTTGGTTGGCTTTGTTCCCCGTGTTCGGACCTGTCTGCCCCGGGTTTGTATTGGTCTGGGGACCCGGGGAGTGCAAGTCCGTCTCCATCATCATGCTATACATTCACGTGGTTTTAAAGGCTTCTCAACCAATACAAAAATGCATTAACTTTCGGCGCTGGTCCGCCGGAGCAGGTGCAACACAAGCAAGGCAAGGAGAACTCCGGAATGAAGTGGGATTTAATCCGAACAGTGGCCGTAAGTCTGAAGTTCTGCTGTTTTTTCCTCCGCAGCCTGTTTTGTCTTATCCCCCAACAGCGGTTTTACATCCACGTTAATTGAAAGCGCATTGGAGCTACTTTCCCTAGTGGAGCTGAGGAGTTAGTTAAAGTGGCGGCCATATGACGGGTTTTGACAGCGATTAAACTGAGCCAGTGGCCAATGGCGTGCGAGAGCGGCAGCGATTTGCATGGTGATCGGTGCAGTGACGTAGGAGCGAGGACAGACCTGTAGGCGGGGTGCAGCACGGGTCAACCACGCCCCTCTAACGGAAACCAGAGAGCGGGAGACCCTGACAGATTAAGACTAGTTGATTTATTTATTAATTTCCAATAAATTCCTTCAACAAAATATACTTTATCCTATCGAAAAATGTAAACGTTTGATGATTTTAAACATTCAATCAGACAAAAGTGTATACTGTTAAAAATAAAGTGTAATATGCCGGAAATAAATAGTTTATAATAAGCCTTTTTTTTTTTTTTTTTTTTTTTTTTTTGCTCAGTCCAGTTTTTAACTAAGAAAAGAAAAGGGTAAAGTTTAGACCTGATTTACTGCTCCGCTGTATATGACAATGTAGGCTATATAATACACATAATATTATAAAAGTCATAACCCCTACAGAATGTCACTGGTTTTGCTAATTAGAAAATGGCTAAGAAAGATCATTATTATAAATAAGTAGCCTAACTTGTTTTATTCTGTAAATGCGCTTGTACTGTACACTGTACACTGTACTCTGTACACTGATACAAAACAAGATCCAAGTGCTCACTATGCCTACCTGCATCCTACATGAGCCTTTCGGCATGTACTCTGTAGGATCACAGCCACCGGCTAAATTTACAGGAGATTGCCTATATCTTCAGCAAATACGTTTAGTCAAATGGGGAATGAGATTCCGTGGACGTCTGAAAGGAGTCTTAGTGCCGTCTGCTGGTAGTTCAGTGTTTGGAATATGTCATGGTTCTGAAATACAGCATAACACGTATGGAAATACATACCTATTACCCTGAAACAACGGATTAGATA
>JAOVVF010000047.1:22899839-22910438 GCA_028565595.1 Duopalatinus emarginatus
CACACACACACACACACACACACACCCACACACACACACACACACACACACACACACACACACACACACACACATACTCACGCAAAGTGACATCCAGCATAGTAATATACATTTTACTCCAGCTCTTTAAGCAAAGACATTCATTTAGTATGTAGATCTAGACCGCTTAGCAAAACCCATTACATCAAATATCTCCATATTTCCTCTAGCTCCCAACTGTATCATCCTGTAATTATGAACGGAGAGAGCAGTTTAATTAGCTGCTCTGCCTCCACCTCTAACGGATTTAATTAACAAGGTGGCTGGCATAATTAGCTGGAGATGGGCTGCTGATTCTCACACAACACCCTATGTTGACACTGTAACCTGCAAAACACACACACACACACACACACACACCACAAGCAAACATATACCGGCATTGCTACACTCCCTGTTTTGATCTCCTCTCTCCCACTCTCTCACACATATACATTAACACACACACACACACACACACACACACACACACACACACACACACACACACACACAAACTGCCCGTGGTGACAGCATAATGGATAGGATCTCTGTGGAGGCGACTGTCAAACCCGACCACCCTAATCAGAGAGGAAGATAAAGGAGAAAATAATGAGTGTCGGGTCGGGCCTTTCAAAGAGCAACAAAAGCGCTGAGGATCAGATAGGCCAGCACTATGTGGAGAGAAATTGGGAGGGAAGGAAAGGAGAGGAGAGGATAGGAGAGGAGAGTAAAAGAGAGGAGAGGAGAGGAGAGGAGAGGAGAGGAGAGGAGAGGAGAGGAGAGGAGAGGAGAGGAGAGGAGAGGAGATAAAATAGATAAACATAAAAAAGAATATTATAATAGAGCAGACCAGATAAGAATAATGTCTAATTCCATGTTACTGATCCACTGCTTAAACTATTTTAAACTTAAACTATAGAATGCATCTGAGCACCAAAAGGTGTAAGAGAGCAAAGCAAACAAATCTTTAGTCTTTGTCCAATTATCATTGTTAGTTAAGTGTAAAATTTAACACATGGTTATAGTCCCTTTTCATTTTTTTTCAGTCAAAAATATTTAGCCTAGGTAATACTTTTTAAGGAGCACAAAACTCCTGCACAAATGTTTACAGGGTCATCTGCTGAAAAAAAACCCAAATAAATAAATAGAAATAAAGAGGTCCGAAACAAAATACACAAATGTTTAAAGTCAAAATGCTTGCTTGTGCTTGCACACAGAGGAATGTGGACTCCACATTTAACCCATCCATGCAGTAAAACACCAGTAAACACTAGGGTGCAGTGTACACACTTTCCCAGAGGCTTAAGTGCATTGCTCAAGGGCACTTTAGTCGTGCCTTGTCCATTGCAGGGAATCGAACCCAGAACCTTTCTCTGGGTTTCCCCAGTCCTACATTTCTGCTCTAGGGGAAGGCTATGCTCTAAGTAGAACCATACAACCGCATGTTTTCCTATTAAAAATGATTCCTAGCAAACTTATTTTAGGAAACTACAAACCCATAATTATACAGTTAAGGGTTGCCTGTTGTTCTCTTTGCCTGATAATACCAGAGACATACTTAGGAAACATATATAATGACCTAACGTAAAACTGTATTCCAAACTACATGTGAAAATTGATCACACCGAGCATTGCAGCATGTCAAATTTGTAACATTTGTCATGTAAAAAGATTTCTGAAACCGTTATAAACTTGCTCCATTTGACTTATATTATCTTTTGATTGTTCTGCAAAAGAATGATGTTGTGTATAATATCTAGCATTATACACCAATTTGTACTCAGTTTGCAAGAGAAGTTATAAAGATTAAATTTGGGATAGCATCTGTATGATTTCTTATGAATTCACTCAAATAAATAAATAAATAAATAAACCATGTCACACTTGCTAGTTCAGTTATACATCATTTTTGCATAGGAGCTAAATTAGAGGACTATGTAGCCCATAACATAAAGAAAAATAATCTCAGGTGAATTAACAAAATAGCAAACAAAATGCTCAGGTTTGGTTTTTTTTTCAAACCTTGACTTCCTTGTAAATGAACATGAGTTGCTAGGAGCTGAAAATATGCCAGGGGTGAGCGGTGGCCAGAGGCTGTATGAACTCCAGATGAACAGCCGAGTGGCACTGTAAGCTGAGCTGACGGAAAATAGCCCCTAATTAAATACATGACAGCCAGCACTATCATATTCAGCCACCTGCTTAATAATACACAAAAATTAAAGGGAATATGTACCTCCCCTTCCCTTCTCCCATTCATATTTAATAACCTGTTTACTTCCCCTGGGAGGTTCAGCAAAGATGAAGAGCTAAGGGGGTTACAGGAGTAGTAAGAACGCTACACACTACACTCCATCTGCTTATCAAATAATGCCATATTGGGACTTAATAATGCCAATTTGATAATGCCAAATGGACTTTCTGCTAGCATTGGCAAGGAACGAGGAGAGGACAAGAGAGGAAAGGAGACGTGGAAGATAGGTGAGAAGAGAAGAGAAGAGAAGAGAAGAGAAGAGAAGAGAAGAGAAGAGAAGAGAAGAGAAGAGAAGAGAAGAGAAGAGAACTGAAATTGGCAGGGGTACACAAGAGCATTTAAACTCTTTGGCGTTCTCTTCTGACAGAGACGGGTCATTATCTGATAGATTTCAGGGCCAGGCCCTGTATTATTGTTCAGAAAGACAGTAACAACCCTAGAACAGCCTGGGAACAGGACACACAACACCATCACAATCATCCATGAGAAAATGTTCAGACGCCCAGGACAACACTCGTAATCTCTCTCTGTCAGCCACTGAATCAGGTACAAACAGCCATTCAGCTATAGACTAGGCATAAGAGATCATCATTTTTATTATTATCAGTTATGATTATGGGTCAGTGTATACTCACTACTCGGCTCAAAAAGGTGGAAAGATATACAGACCTTATTGATCAGCACAGCTAGCATGTCCCTGAATAAACAAGTTTCTGGCCAGACAGTTGCTACATACCACATGCACAAAAAGGGACACACACTCCTGCCTGCAAGTAGTAGAAAGCATGGTCAGTGTTTTTGTTTTGATATGCATGGAAGACATTTGGGTTCAAAGGATGAATATGCGAGAATACATCCAAATTTCAGCTTTATTTCCTGATATTTACATCTATTAGCAGATATGCGAACCAACTTACCATGGCAACTTTTGTTTAAACCCACTAATATTTCAAATAACTAAAACATTGTCATTAAACACTTTGGGCATTCCATTGAGCATTCGTTGTTAAAAGTATAAACCAAGAGACAAGAGATTGCCATGAGAAAAAAAGCAAGTTGAGAAAACAGGGGAAACGATCAGCACCATTGAACAAGCATTGAGTATAGTCAGTACAACTTTTTGGAATGTCCTGAAAAAAAAGAAACTACTTTTTGTGTTTAGTGTACTAGCAATGAGACAATGAATCAGTAGGCCACAAATTCATTGATTCAGTGATGACAAAAATTGAGGTGTGAAGGAAAACCAAAATAACAGGCCCTACAACAGGTATCACAATCCACCATTTGAAACTTCTAGAGCAGAAATAAAGAAGCTCATTGGTAAAGCATAGTGAAAGTAAAGTTATGGCTAGGGTTTGCATGGTTGCTTTTGGACTAGGCTCACTAATCCTTATTGATGATGTAACTCATGATGGTGGCAACAGAATGAATTCAGAAGTCTATAGAAGCATTCTGTCTGCCACTTTACAAAGAAACTTTCAGTCTAATTGGAGGGAACTTCATCATGCAGCAAGACAATGACCCAAAACACAGTGCCAACATAAAGGACTTCATGGAAAAATGAAAGATTTTAGACTGGCCCAGTCAGTCTTGAGAAACTGAATGTGGTAAAGAATGTGTTTGTCTAAATGGTCTGTTATACTACAATCAACTACAAAATTCCAATTTTATGTCCCACAAAAAAAGCACAAAACTACAATGCAAAGGAGCTGCAGTACATGACTGGAAACACATCATAAAAGATGAAAGCAGCACAGTTTGGTATTGTCAGTGGGTTGCTGGCTTGATGCAGTTGCAATTAAGGGATAGTATAACTAAAGATTAAATATTACTTATTTGAATTTGCTTCATGACTATCTTTGCTCGCCTAAAAATTGGGTGGTCTGCCACCAATGATACAATGTCCTAAGTTGTTTAAAAAATCAAAATGTAAATATTTGCAAATTATATTTACAGAATTCTCATCTATCATCTTATAGTCATCATATGACTTGAAGTCAAATGTGGTCAGTGTATAGTATTACAAAATAAATGGCCTTGTTCACCAGACATACTAAAAAACAGTAAGATATACTTAAAAAACATATTATTTTCTGGTGCCTCAGTTGCAAGAATATACACATTGATTAGATGTTAAAATTAAAACCACTGACAGGATTTGTACGGCATTGAAAAGGGCCCAACTGTTATGTCTAAATGACTGGATCAGGGCATCTCCTTATTAGCTGGTCTTTTGGCATCCTGGTATGCACTGTTTAGTAGTTCAAGGAAGGACAACTGATCAATCAACAAAAGAATCACTGGCTCCCAAGGCTTACTGTTGTGTATGCCCATCTAGCCTATCTGGTCCAATCCCACAGAAGATCCTCAAAAGGACCTGTTGCTAGATTTCTTGGTGCTAGGTATCACAGCACACCTTAGAGGTCTTATTGAGTCCATTACTTGATGGATCAAGTTTAGGTGTTCAGACAGACTGGCTAATCAGTGTATATAGCATTTCTTTTTTGTTAATGCTGAAGATAGTCATTTGATTTGTATCAATCTTTCTTTCTTTACTTATTAAAATCAGCAGCAGATTTGCAAGAAAGGTAGTTGAATGGGGATAAGGGGGAAAAACAACAACACAACTGACACCTGATCAGCCTGCTGAGCAAAAGGTGACACTCAATACTAACACCAGGCTGTTGACCCTTAACACTCACCTCACTAATACAATGTAAATAGTTAATGAATCTTCATATACACACGTCTTATATAACTGTACAATTTCTTGGTGTTTTATATCATTTTTTAACAACAAATTGGTGAAATTGAGACAGGTAGCTTCTTTGAACTCCATGACCTCATCTGTGTTCACTCAAAGCAGTTTTCCAACTGGTTCTAGTCTGATAGAAACATACTCCAGCAATGAGTCTCAAGTGAATAACTTTGTGCCCAGTGCTTAATAATGTTTCAGACCTAACACAAGCTATGGGGCCTTAGGTCACTCCACAGCATGTGGGCTTCTCTGGCTTCTGTCTAGCTCAGTCACCCCTGAATAGCTTTATTAGCTGCAGACTCTGGACAACTGATTCTGCCTCTGCTCTGATGACTAATTGATTGCTGTTAATCTGCAGCAGAATGAAATATTCAGATGATTCAGGGAAAGGCATACAGGGTCTGGTTGGTCATGTGACCCTTGAGGTCATGTGATAGGGCTGTGTGAGAGAACTCATTAGCTGGCTTGATGAGCAATGGGTGCCTGGCTCGTTAACCCTACACGGACTTGGTTTCACTACCGACCTGACCTGGACATGATCCTGAGAACAGGATTTTGACAGCTGAATGTAGTAAGACAAAACATTTAGACAAACATATTCTTTAGAGACTAACCACATTCAGTTTAATATGTTCATATACAAAAAAAAAGTTAATTAAAAGTGTGTCAGCATCCTCTATGTCAATAATAACTGTATGACCTCTGTCCCGCCTCCAGCACACATACACAGATACATTGCTCTTCATCTCATCTACACAAATGGCCCGTGCTCTGTAGCTGGGATGGAAATGCACTCTGGTCTTACAAAAACACCTTCACTCTGCTTTCCGTGCCAAAGCCTTTGAACTGCTGCTTTCAAAATACTGCCCTTGTACCTATGAATAATATTTGCTACGTGTCAGGGAGAGCAAGAGAAATAGTGCGAGAGTAGAAGAGACAGATAGAGTGTGAGTGACATTGACAGAGAGAGAGAGAGCGAGAGAGACAGAGAGAGAGAGAGAGAGAGAGAGAGAGAGAGAGAGAGAGAAAACCATCTTGGGTTTATTTTATTTAAAGAGGGCAAAAACCTTATTAGTCAACATTTATTAGCTTCCCACCACACATGTGCACACGCAAATGCACATTTATGTACGCATACACACACACACACACACACACACACATACATACACACACCAGAAAAAGGGACATTTATTACACTGACCATGCTGTACCAATACTTTCAGGCAGGACTGTGTGTCCCTTTTTGTGCATGAGGTATGTGCTACTTTATGCACAGTAGCAACTGTCTGATGAAAGGTTTGGCTTCACCCTATACCTTTAATTTTAAAAGGCAAAAGGAGGTGAATCAAATCAAACTAGGTGATGCATAAATATGCATAATTAACTACAATAGTTTTAAAGACCTTGTGACCAAATGTTATTCCCAATGTGTTCTCTCATTGTATGGCTATTACTAGATAGAAAGAACGCAGGAAGGAAAAAAAGAAAGAAAGAAATTAACAGGGATGGGGGAATGTTCAGTTCACCTCGCTTCACTCTCTGTTGAACAGCATAGAAAGCGTCTTCCCCTCTGATACAGGCTCAAGGTGTCTTTCATGAGCTAAACACAAATTGAAAGCTCAGATGGTTTGAATGTGAATTCTGAGAGACATGTCTTAATGGAGGTTGTCCTTGGGCCTGAGCTTCCAAAGACCAAGCAAAGGGTTGTGGAAGGCTATGCCTGTGTGGTTTCAGCCAACACACACGGTTTCAGCCAACACACACTTGCAGTCATATAGCCTTGACTAAATCTCCATTATTCATTAGCATGACCCCATAATGAGTTTCGAGCCCTGGCCTTGAGAGCAATATGCACTACAATACAGATGGCCATGGTTTAAAAAGTACTTCTGCTTCAGAGTGTGTCTTCTCCACCCACCCTCTCCTGCTTCTTTGGCACAGAGACTACTGGGGGCTGCGATTTCCCTCAGCACCATTCTTTCCAGAAATACAAAGCTGGTCTTCAGAGAGTTTGAAAAAAGAGTAAAGGTGCTGGCCTCCTTTAGTGTGGACAAACACACCTATCTTAAACATGCCGACCCCAGAAATGTGTAGCCACTATCAGCCTGCTGAGTCTGCTGAGCTTGCCTCAGAATCACACAATGGAAGATAATAATTAATAGCTCACGTAGCTACATTACAGCCAGAACAACATTGTTTTCTGTCTCTTCTTTCTCTCATATGCATGTGTGAATGTAGCATTTCATTAAAATAAAAACACAGATCGATATTATGACTCAGACATAGTGTGATAAACACTAGATCCAGCCATTTCTCACCTTTCACTATTCATACGTACACAATGAATCCTTAATGTTGAGCTTAGACATGTGCCTATAGGGAAGCTTTCGGTAATTCAGCTATTGTGAATAGTCATAATAGCGATGTTTATTCAAGATAAAATTGAACGAAATTGAGTGAGACAATTTTAGACCCCACCAAATGAAACGAGCTGTAGACTATATGCATGTCTGTATGTGTGTGTCACATGCCTATGTCTGTGCATATGACATATCAATAGGTAATGTGCTTGTCATTTTAAGAGCACATATTTAACAGAAATGAGAATAAACATACACACATTTTACCTTCTAAAAAAGATAATTCCACGATCATTTTAATAGAACAAGTATGCTCCATGCTTTAGCCTAGCTTGAAATTATATTAAACTTAATTTTAAAGAAATATTCCATGAATGAAAGCAGTCATTTCTGTCCCAATCAGCAGCCAGATAAAGCTGTATGAGCAGCACATGCACTTGATCTTATGTTGCAAATAGCACTTACAAACCTACACAGTTAGTGGCACAGACGGAAAGGGGTGGTAATGGAAATATGAGTATGAGGGCTTTTAACGGCACCTCAAAAATCTTCATTTAAGATGGGTATGCAATGTGAATAAAATTTATGGCAGAGTCTGTTTTCTCCTTTCTCTGACGTTCACTTCCACTCGTGCCTCATGCTCTCCCTATTTCTTTCCTCTTATCCATTTTCTTTGAGATGCACCTGGTTCAAAACCACATATGTTATTCTCATTTGCATTAGCTCTTAGACATTTGCTGTCTCCAGGTTCATATCCAGGCTATGAATACTCTGAGCAATAATGGAGCCTCTTCTCTGTACTGCATACCTTGTTCTGCTACACTAATTAAAGCTGGACAATTAGCTATGTTGGATTCAGCACTGATGCTTCCTGAATGACATTTGCAATTGATAAAGCTCAGGGGAAAAGGCCATGTTGCAATGATGGAGATAAACAAAAAGCTCTTATTAGTAATGCAACTCCTGAAATATTGCTACACTCAGAATGTTTAGTTTGGGTTTTTTTTTTTGTTTGTTTCTTTTTTAATGGGGAACTTTGGCCATAACGAACAGGAAGAAGGGAGATAAGTGAGGGTGTTGAGCTGTAGCACAACACAACAGATGCCTTACTTAATTGGCCCAAAGGTGCACTAAAGAACACAGGGTCTACTAATGCGATTTGTTCAGAATAGCTCCAGGTTAAAGGTCTCAAGTAGACTGCTGGGCAACAGCAAAACAGATGACAACTGTGAAAGTAACCATGATAGATGGGAATTCAATTGACTGGCTGAGCACAGACAGACCTCATGTCAGCAGACATTTCCTTTTTTCCCTTATTTTACAATAGTCATTGGGAAAATACAAACAGTGATTCTCAGTTGTTGTTACCCACAAAAGTTCAGTGTTCAGGTGTGCTTGAATTAAAAATTGAGAATAACACAGAATTTAAACAATATTCCGAATTCAAGTAATTTCATGAATATATTAAACCAGAAACACCTTGTTTTATGGTTGATGGCAGAGTTAGACAAGAACAGTTTCCTTTTCTCCTTTTTTTCCTTATCTATTTATTTGTATTATTCCTTTTAAGGATTACTACATGCACTTAATGTTGCTCTATTTACAATGAAATGAATGCACATGCAATGCTTTGTAAGGCTGTTCTTATCTTATGAAAGCTCAAATGACCCCTGGTTTGTAAAAATAAATAAATAAATAAATAAATAAATAAATAAATAAAATGATCAAATAATAAAACTATCAGCTTTCTCTACTTTGGTATATAATAATCTATTAAATTCCATTAAAGATAATAATCATATACTTTTTGTTCCATCTATACATTTAGATGAAAAGTGAAAACAATAAATAGCTAGAGAAAGGCCACAACCTGAAATAAAGTCCTTAAAAACACGATAAAATTCACAAGATGGAAATAGAAATATGTAAACCAGTGACAACTGCAGATAATTTAGGAACAACAGGAAAACATCAGCATTTAGAAAACATAATATTCTAATCATGTTTGCTTCACTTCTTTTTAAATGATTATAATAATATATGATAATAATGCACAATGATAATATGACAGGTTGTGGGCTTTTTAAACTTCCCGGAAAATATTAGATACATATCCAATATTACAATCAAAATAATATTACAAATATTATTTTAGGCTGCCAACATTCTCTTGGAACATACACTACATCATGCAGCTGGAATGCTACCCTATCAATTATATATTCAATCATCAGCTAAAAATATTTCACATCGACAGTGTTACTGTTTGTTAATGATGAATATTATTTAACTGATATATGCCAGAATTACATTTCAGACAGAGTGATTCGAAATGCAAGGTCCTGTAAATCCCAGATGCTTCATACATTACCAATGTCAAATTATCAAGAATGTGTGAATAGAAAGAAAACTACAAGCATACTAAGAGAGGGTTATTTCCCTCTATATATTTGTTGTGAGCCAACAGTTTGAAGTCAATCTAGATGAGCATGCTTAGGTATTGTGTTCAAGGCCACACAACTGTGCTGCTGTGTTGTTCCAAATTGTTCCACAAGATGACTGAACACGTGCATTTGTCTTTTCAACTGTTGGAAAAAAAAACATTTTCCTGCATTCACTCTCATACTATGCTCTATAATGGCATAACGTCATTTTGATGTTAGGTTATTAAAACCGGAGTTGTCTGTAAGTGGTGGGAAATTGAGGTTTTGGAGCATCTCCTTTTTTAAATTTGCTCATGCTCTAGAGATGTATAACCAATTAAAAAAAAATAAAAACTGTCTGCAAAAACTGACATTTTGTACTTTGCTCATGAGTCACAAGAGCTGAGAGAAAAGAAAATGGATAGAATGAGAAAGAGGTCCACTTAAAGGGTTAAATGTAAGTCTCAGGCTATTATGCTATCATCCTTAGTTAAAGTGAAAGAGAAATTAACAGAAGAATTAGCAAAGCAATTACCACTATAAATTGGACTAATTCCTCTGCTCTTGTCACAGCTGTATTCCAAAATATGCATTTTTCCCCCCTTCATCCCGCATGCTGTTATTAATTTTTCTAATTTGAATCTCCCTTTTTCACCAAGTGACACCTGGGGTTGCCGAGGGTGTGCTTCTGTCAGATTCCACTCATGTTTCCCCCTTTGCTCCCCCTCTTTCAACTACTCTCTCTCTCTCTCTCTCTCTCTCTCTCTCTCTCTCTCTCTC
>JAOVVF010000047.1:22921465-22938846 GCA_028565595.1 Duopalatinus emarginatus
TGAAATAATAATAATTTCACTTATTAAACAGGCAAAATATATTTTAAAAAAATGGACCCAGAAAAGATTAAGTTGCTTGGCTAAGACAAAGAAAAGGGGAAACTGAATTAGGCTAAATTAGTAAGATTAATGGTTAAAATTAACAATAACGGCCCACAGAATTTCAGTTTTAAAGAAACAGGAGGTAAAAAGTTAAAGGTTACCTAAATATATGGGACAGAAACACATTTTTGCCATAAAAGCAATGACATAAATCTGGTAGGGCATGTCTGGTATGTACACGCACATCTCCTCAATAGTCTATTTGAATTGTACATGCACATACACAAACACAACCTGAACACAGCAGGGACTCCAAGGGCAATGCTCCCTCCACTGGCCCTACTGACAGGTTCCCTTTTTCTATTGTAATTGCTTAGTTATTAAACTCAACATAACGTCTTGCTAAACAGCATAATTCATTTCCACCATACCTCCCCTCCCCTACATCTGCTTCTCGCTGAACTAATACAGGCAAAGCATATTGATTAGCTGTCATGCTGGAGAAAGCTGCACTTTAGTTTAGCATTATCATACTGGTGATCAAACAGGTTTCAATGTTTCAGTCAAAGGAGGCATACCCTCAGGCTACTGGCCAATGTTTGAGTATTTCACATTTACATCACAAGCTCTGTAAATGGGAAGCAGACAAAGTTGCTCTGGCCCACCCAACATGATTGGCTCAACCAAAGAACATTATTTCAGCCAAACGGAAACAGGAGGTATTAGTTGTTAGTGTTATTGCATTGGCAACACATGCCCATGAATTCCATGGTGAAGCTTCTGAAGGGAGGGGTGTATTTGTTCGGCTGTTGACTTCAAACATCCACAATCTTTGTCCACAACAGTTAACTGCATTTTTAACTGAACCTGCACTGTTTATGAGTCCCATGAATCCGGCAGGGGTTGACCTTAGTACAAGGTTGGATGGGTCTCTTTGCCTCACATTAAAGCTCCTAAGTTACCACACCCACTGTTAACCTTATTGAAGCAACTCACCTGCCATGGTTCAGGAGACACCTGTTACGGCAGTGTACTGCAAGTCATTTAAAGTTGTGACTGAGATCTATGAGAGGTTTGGTAAAGCGCAGCTGGAGCCTTCTGTGGGTGTCAAATCATCTATGGTGTGGGATCTCTCCTTATGCAACACATGCAGGGTGCTGAATTGGTTTGTCTGGAAAGTGTTTTTTCAAGTGAAGACTGCAGCGAAAGAAAATTGGGAAAACTGCATGCAGATTTGCTGGAGCATTTCTTTCATGTGTAAGTTAGAGACGTGTGGAGTGGCCATACGGTTAACTTGGGGTATCTGAATCAACATACACAATAACTGACTGGCACTACAGTGTTCCATAAGAGAAAAACCTGCAGACTGTACCAGTACCACAGGGACAGGAGTGGCAATTCAAGCATCAAACAATGCTTTATGGAGAAAGGGCACAAGAAACTCTCCGAAAACTGGCACCATCCCATGCCCTACAGTCTGGGTTAGGCTGTCCAGTTTTGGTGACCTTGTGCCCACTGCATCCTCAGCTTTCTGGCCTTGGCTGACAGAAGTTGAACCCCACATGGTTCTCTGCTATTATACCACTATTGTACAGAGTGGTTATCTGAGTTACATTGGCCTTTCTGTCAGCTCAAACCAGTCTGGCCATCCTCTGTGGAATGTTCTCATTAACTACACATTTTTGTCCACAGAACTGCTGCTCACAAAAAAAACCTCTAGAGACTGTTGTGTGTGTGTGTGTGTGTGTGAAAATCCCTGAAAAATACCATAATTTCTGGCACCAACAATTATGCCAAAATCACTTAAATCACATTTCTTCCTTATTTTCATGGTTTATGTGTACCCAAGGCTATACAGCATACTGTATCTGCATGATTTTGTGCATTACACTGCTGGCACATGTATGAGTAGGTACAGGTGTTCCTAATAAAGAGCTCGATGAGTGTAGTGTATTTGCAGTAGTGCATTTTTTTTTCATGTAGTAAAAATGTAGTTCCACAACAAGCAGCTCCACTATACGTATCATTTTCATGATTGCTATCATATAATCTCTGCAAGTAGCTTAAAGGAGACATATTATACCAATTTCCAACATGTTAATGCAGTTCCCTGGGGTCTGACATTCTTTGGTCAAAATATCATATGGATCAAATACTACAGGTGTCTTTTCACTCTGTCAAAAGAAAACAGATAAAACACTGTAAAACAGCTCTTTCCAAATGCTCAGTTTCAGTGCCTGTTGATTTCTGTAATAACAAGTCACTGCTCACCCCACACACTTTGCTGAGTTGTGTTTCTATAGGCATATTACAAAATGCCACTGTGAACCATGGTAAACAGGTCAACCACACTGCCTTAGATGACTAGAGACATTTTCTGGATAAAAAACTCTATAATGTCTAATTACTGTATATCTTGATATTTAGGCTAAAATCACTGCTAGACACTAGAGGAGTGAGTTTAGGCTTACATGAACTTACATTCCAAATACACAAATGTTACAAGAATCTTTAAATTAGATTTTTGTTTTTGTCCCATGTTGTACTGATCCAGGTTGTAAAAACAGTTAGACACAAAGTCTTTAGCACACACCTTTTTGCTGACTGTAGCTGGGACAATTGAAAATAGTTTATCTTCTCAGCTGTCCTGTCCTCTGAGGCTGGAAACCGATGTAGTTATGTGTGTTGGTCTGTATACCTGACGGCAGGACATTTTCCTCAACTTTTCCTGACTTAATGCTGGAGAATCTGCGACTTGTGACAAATAAACACCAAAAAAATGGTGTCCCATCACATGTGATTCTTAAACTGTGGGTGGAAATACTTGTACAGTAGGTGGAGATATTCAACGGAGGGGTGGTTTTATTCTAATAACAGCTCTACCTGACATTGAGAGGTGACGTTGTTTTAAAGTTTGTGGGTTGGTAGGCCACTTAGAGACCCAAGTGAATGTACACAAAAACTGAATAAGTGTGTTTTTCGTAATATGTCCACTATAATACATATCAATTTTAATTGGTGTATATCTTTGGGTTTAAAGGGTTGTTTAGCCATATAGATAAAATTCATTTGAGATGGGTTCTGTCCTCTGTCAGATAACATTTGCAGTTAAATGACCTTAGAGTAGAGCTATGACTAGAGAACTACAGGTATTTTAGATATGTATGGGATCCATTTTAGAAGTGATTCCTCTACTGAGTTCATTTTTATATCTATGTAAAAATAATGCTCATAAATTGTTATTATTTTACAATGAAACACTAACAAGATCAACGCCGCTGATCTTCTGAAAGCATTTAATCTCTCCACCCACCTTCTGATGCAGTGGGACATGATTAACGTCTCCCTTGTTTCTTCCCTTCCTGCTGGGGAATAGGATATTTTCCAGTTGCCTACAGCAGGAATTTACAGTAAAGCTTCCTTGACAAGCTACACAAAAGAAAGAGCTACAGAAAGAGGTTCCGGTGACACCATCTCTACCTCAGTATCTCATCCAGCTGCATTACAGAATAGCTATTGAATACGTACGACTGAGAAACTCCAACACCTTACAAGACTAAGCTCCGATTAGAGGAATGTAGGCTGTACAGTATGTGTTGTATTATGTAGTAGCCCAATTGAAATCTAGCTCGTTGTTATGTTTCCAACATGCAGTAAATACAGACAAGATACAGTAAGCATCATTTTCCATAAACAAGCCATGAATTATGTGGTGTACTGTAACCTGAGCCCGTCTTTTCTAGTTAGGCAGACAGGTCAGGTTACTTCCTGTTATGATGATGTGTCTGCTGTGGCCATGCACATGACAGATATGTTCAAGTGACAGGACAAACATAATGTGCTGCCAGCCACATGATTTAAAATTGATCTAACAAATGTAAGCAAAAATGCACTAATAATATAAAAATCTAAGTAATATACGCTGGGAAAGCATCATATTGATTTGATTCCAAAGTTATTCAATGTAGCAAGCATCACTTTGTTGAGTTTTCAACCTCGCTTGTGTATTAGCTGCATGGGATGGTGGAACCTAGGCATAAGAGGAAATATTGTATAAATAAGGTATAAAAGAAAAAAGCATGAAGAATAAACTCAAGCACAGACATGTTTAAAAAATGTTGTTCATCCTAAAATATAATGCTGAATTCAAGTCACAACATTTTGTTTAATAGAAGTCATGCTGTGGAAATATTTTATAACTGGAGAGCGCAGTAATATCCACTATTGCTAAGTTAGTGCATTGCATAGCATGAGTTGGGTGACAAAGAGGTCTGAGTAATTGGATTTTGTGTGTGTGTGTGTGTGTGTGTGTGTGTGTGTGTGTGTGTGTGTGTGTGTGTGTGTGTGCGCGTGTGTATGAACTCATGCCCAAGGCCTCACTGGCTGGCTGTAGGCTGGGTTTATTTGTTGAGGAGATACTGCAGAGCTGCACTAAGAGAGCTAATCACCAGGAGGGGGAGAGACCATGACACATACTGTGATTGACACACAATAGCCATGGATTCCCTCGCTCTGCTCATCTCCTCTCGCTCTTTCTAAAGAAAAGGGAGAATGAAGAGACAGGGAGGGGGGAAGGAGGGAGGATGAGTGTGATGGAGGGAGGATGGAAACAATAGGGTGCAGAAGGGTGGAAGAGAGGGAGGAAGAGTTGAGATCAGCCAAATCTGTAACTTAAGCATGGCATGATACTGGTGTGGTGTCGCACGTGCACACATACACACATACACACACACACTTAATATTATAATAAATTGCAGTTTTTGTAAAATAAATTAATTTACTATTAGATGGCATAACTAAGGAATAAAATTTAGAATTCAACAGTGTCATTCTCAAAATGTACTTCAATTCAACTTTAGTTATATAGCACTTTTTTTTTTTACACTTTTTGGACAATAATCAGCTTTAGAGAAATATAAAATCTGGATAAGAAGCCAGTGGTGACAGTGGCAAGAAAAAAACTCCCTGAGATGAAACCTTTGGAGGAACCAGGCTTAAAAGGAAAGCCCTCCTTATTCTGGTGACATGAATAGTGTGATTATATATAATCTCTTGCTATATAAAAAATGTGAATGAATAGGCAGACAATTTATATGATTGTAACATGAAGTCTGATATTTGCAGAATTTATCAACTGTTGAACAAACTGATGGACACTCGACTAATGGAGAGTAAAACTGTTCAGTCCTAATTTTCCTGCAGTGGCAGTTTATATTACTTACAGTCCAGAGCAAAATTCATGGTTTCTAGGCTGTCCATTGTGGTGATTGTTAGACTGTCCAAGACTGTCCATAAATAAAATAATACATCCATGTTACTCACCATTATAGTAAGATTTACCTTTTGGGTAGAAACAATGCAAACTCCCCTAAATGAGTTCAAACTATATGATCAACTTAGAACACTTTTTTGTACTATGACAGCTAATGGTCTGGAAAAGTAGAAATCAGAGACACACCTTGCAGCCTGAGACTTTCTCCCTTTCTATCAATGCTTCATGTGCAGCAGCTCCGACTCTATGTCAGATCTCTAGCTAATCTTAGGAAGATCACAGGCATATCAGAAATGAGCTGGTAATGATATAGGAAAATTCTTCTCGATCTCTATCATTTTGATCACACTGTAAGAGAGGGAGGCCAGAGTCAATGTGATGAAGATTACAGAGTACTTGAACAGGTGCTTGTCATAGTGCCCCATTTTCAGAGATTAGTACTCTAATGCAGGCTAAAAGCTGCCCAGACCAAAAATGTCCCACTGAGCTAACAAGAACCAGTCAGTAGTGGAAATAGTGAAATTTAGCTGAGCTGATATCCAGCTGACATCCAGCAGCAGACACAGAAATGCTTATGCCCATAAGTTCATACAGATCAATCTTCAGCCATAGTGTAAAGTTTCAGTGGTAGACCACACAAAGGAAAGGGCTCTAGAAGCAGGTTCAACTAACAGCATCTCTTCTCCTGCATCTATTTAGCAGGCCTGTGGCAGAGCTATGTAAGAAAAAGGGCTCTCACTACAGACTTGCTGCAACACTTAGCAGACATGAAACGGTTTCCTGACACCCAAAACATAAATTATTTCTACACATACTGAAACTAGCACAAGAAATGCTCCTATTACCATAGGGACAAATATCTAACCCCAAAAGGCACAGCACGGCTGATTAAATAATTCTGTGTTTCAGTACAGTGTGTTTATGCCATATATTATCAAATGTGGTTTCAGAGAATATGAATATTGTCTAAGACAGAGTTGGAGGGTTACAGAGCTCCCCCTGTTGATCACATTGCCCAGCATTTATTACAATCCTCCTGCTTGTTCATGTGTAAAGAAATATACTGTGTATATTGTGAAATGTTTTAATAAAGAAAAGGAATTGAAGTAAAATACTACAGCACTAATAAAGTAAAATACTACATTTGAGATAACACAGAGATGACTGTAGAACAGGTAAACCTTCCCGTCATCCATCGAGGATCAGGATAGTCATAAAAAATTTTGGTCTAAAATAAAATAAGATGTTGATCTCTTCTCTCCTCTAAGACTCTCTCTCTCTCTCTTTCTCTCTCTCTCTCTCTGCTAATTAACCTGGTTGCTCTGTGGTAATGAGTTCTCTCCAGTGGTAGGCAAGCTCTGAAAAGGGAGGCACAAGCTACCGATCCTCTCTGGCCATATCATCAGAACATTGTCAGGCCAAACAATGGGCTTATCTGCCTGGTTTTCAGACCCCCCTGATTAACAGGGAGGAATGGGTGAGACGGAGAAAAGGGCATGTCCTTGCACAGGCCCAATAAATGTCAGCAAAAAAGGCCATGGGACCAGTCATACCCTTAAATACGTGAAAATTCTGAACAAAGAGTCCAGGTCAGGACAAACGAAGGCCAAAGGATGGAAGAAACATGCCACAGACATATTTAATCAGTTATCATGAAGAACACAGGTTAAGACCCTGAATACGAAATTGTTGGCATGCTGCTCATTTACAAAAACAAAATAACGGTAATGCACCGACTTGAAATACTAAAACGAACTATGCAACAACATTAGCAGGACTTTTTTGTTGCTTTTATTAGAAGTAGAACTGTTTCAGCTACATTGAGTTTAAAATAAATTAACAGGAGCAGTGGGTGAAATCTGAATGACGTGACTCATACTTCTCAGAAACATCTCAGAAGTGTCACCACCTTCAGTGTATTCTGCATGTGTCTGTTTTTTTTTAGGAAAGTAAGTATGGCATAATGAGAGGGCAGGTCAATCTAAAGATCCAGAGTTCACCTCACTTCCTTCTTATGCCTGATAAGAGGCCACTTAGCACTGCAGTGATTGGGAAAACAGAGAGAAAGAGAGAGAGAGAGAGAGAGAGAGAGAGAGAGAGAGCGGAAGAGAGAAAGGGTAAGAGGGTGTAAGTAAAGTGGGGCTGAAGCGAGAAAATAGTACAAGAGGAGGAAGGATGTAGGAAATTAAGTGTAGACAGATGGCATTCAGCTACTGTCTCAAATCCTGAAAACATTTTTAGATAGACACACAACACACAGCAGGGTCTATTAGAAGAACAGACAACTATGATGGCTGGGAATTCTGGAGGATGGGAGCATGAGGGAGGACAGCTTTTGTATTAGGTTCTGTTTATTTCAATATCTGGTTGGAACTAAATGTGTCTTTCTCCTTGCACTGGGGCCACCCACAGATCTAGAAAACCAAACAAAGATGCCTCTGTCTGGGCCCCACTCCCGGCCAACACAGACCTTCTTAAGTGGCTGAAGGTTCACAGCAAACTTGCAGGACCCATTCACTCATGTATATTAATTTACTCAAATGCAAACACACATATTCATGAACATGCATGTGCGTGCATGCACACACGCATACAAACCTGTGTGCAAACACTGTAATATATATATAACAATAAGGCCAAAAGTATGTAGACACATGATCAACACAAACATATGTGGGCTTTCCAAAAACTTTGGCAGTAAAAAGCACACAATTTTCTAGAATATAATTGTATGACAGCATTAGGATTTCCATTTATTGGATTTAAGTGACCCAAACCCATGTTTTGCCAAGGTTTCTTCACAGAACCCTGACCTCAACCCCACTGAAAACAACTGGGATGGATTGGAATACCAACAGAGCAGCAGGCCTTCTCACGCGACATCAATAACAACTCCACTAATACTCTTGCACCTTAATGAGCACAAATCCCCACAGTAACACTCCAAAATCTAGTGGAAACCTTTTTTAAAAGAGTGGAGCAGCAAAGGGTGGAGCAAGTTAAGAATGTGGTGTTTAACAAGTGTATACAGGTATGACAGTCAGGTGACCACATGCTTTTGGCCATAAAGTTTATGTATGTATATTAACTGCTGAACAACACTAGTAACTCCTTCAATAACCACTTTATTCCACTCAGGGTCAAATTGGATTCTGGTGTTATGATCTTTGGGCTTCTTGGCCAAGTTTGGCTCAGCAACATTATGTGGCAATGAAATGAAGTCAGCCAAGTACCTGAATGTACTGAATGAGCAGGTTATCCAATTAATGGATTTTTTTTTTCCTCTGATGTTTCAGGACAACAATACCAAGATTCATTAGGCTCAAATTGTGATTAATGGAGTATGAGGAATCATTTTCCCCACATGAATTGAACACCACAGATTCCTGATTGTAACCCTATTGAATGTCATTGGGATGTGCTGAAGACAACTTCACAAAATGGTTTGACTGGGCACAAGGTGGAAATACACCAGCATTTCCACCTACTGGATGGTAAAAGGAACCCAGAGAGCTCAGAAGAAACCCATGCAAACACAGAGAGAACATGCGAATCTCTGCAAAGACAGCAACCTTGGAGCTGTGAGGCAGCAATGCTAGCTGCTGTGCCAGGTAGCTACAACCATTTTAAGTTGATCAGTTTTAAGGGAGCAGCAAAACTTTCATTAAATAAATGAGAATAACCAATACATGAACTACAAAATATAAAAAAAATGACACTGTCTGTACTGGAAACATTCACTAAATACACAACATTAACACCACAGCCATGTCACTGTAAGACACATGTAAAGCCCAATACTTATCCAGAAATAATCCTGTCAAAATCAACAGATCGTGGCTTTCAATACTGCATCCTCTGTTCCTCTCTCTTCCCCCATGACACTCTTACACATACACACTTGCATGCTTTCCCTCTCTTCACCTATTTGAGATTGAGTGTGCCTCTGAGGGATTGCTGTTCAGCGCTTGTCAGGCTAAATTGAAAAGATGATCCACTGAGCCATGGGGTAAACACTGAAGCCTTTTAATCTGAAGAGTCCACAGTTAAATAAATAGCAGAGTGTTCGCTTGCTGCCACCCAGCCCCTCAGGGCTTCATTAGGCTCCAATTACAGGTTCATTCAGCTGTGAAATACAGAAATGCAACAGCTGTATAAACCGCTTATGGAGTAGCAATTTGTGCGCCATCCATAAGGCTGATGTTATCACGCCCTAATACGACATAGCATTTACCATTACATAATACTTACTGTGCTCATTAAAACAATTCAGATAATTAATTTCAATGTGTTATTTTTAAGCATTGCTGCAGGGATGCTGGATCCTGCACTCCAAAATTCCACATAATACATGTCTACACAAACCCCTATTTTAAGTTCGTGTTTGTAATGAAATATCAGAAATATCTGTCAGGCTTCAAAGCACAGGTAGGGACTAAAGAGGGAGAAAATTGATCTGAGAGAGCAAAAGATGGAGAATGAGCAGAAGGAGGTTGAAAAGACAACATGTAGGGGTGATGGAGTAATGAAGAGAGTTTCTCAGAAGCTGCTGTTGAAGATAGTGGGAAAGAGACAACAAGAGATGGGGGAAGGGATTCTACAACGCACACACGGTCTCTCCAAAATACACGAAACATTAGTGTGATTATCATACACATGCAAACACACACACACAAACACATCCCCTTGGACTGAGGAATAATGGTTGCATGAAAGTCATCAGCCACATCCTCCCCCTAGGAGTCTGTTTCATCATTTTAATTAATTTCTAATCAGGCGACACTAAACTAATCAGCGGCTGCGTGAAAACAGGGGCTGTTGTACTCAGCTGTGGTGATGCCACAGTTCTGCAGCATGCTGTGTCCTGCCGGGACAAAAACACACAACTCTATTTTATAGTTGCAACTTGAGTGTATATTATAGAATTTCATAGCTTAGGTTAAGCAAACAAAAATGCTAATGCTATATAAGAACAAAATGTTCTAAAAATGCAAAGATTTCATTTTAAGTAACAATCGTTAATTAGGTGTGTAAAGAGAATAAATCAATAAAGTATCAGAAAAAAAATCATAGTAAATTGTCTACAGTATCTTAATCAGATGTTGCCATTATTTATGCTGGATTATTTTTAAGTATCATTAAATAAGACCAGATTCACATTTGTATCACATTTATAAAAAGGCTATAAACAGTGAAAACACACTTATAAACAACTACACTGTAAAAGCCTGTATGTCATCTATAGGAGTTTTCTTTTTTTCTCTGGGTAACCAAGATTTTAGGTAAAAACAATTTTTAGGTGAAAACAGCAAACAAGCCTAGATTTAATCAATTTACCTAACCAAAATTCAAAATATTCAGAATATTAGTGTGCAACATTCTTGGCCAGGCGGTGTACAACTGCTATATCCTGTTCATGTTTAGGGTATATAAAACCTAATAACGAAACACAGTGCACAAGGTGGAAATACACCAGTCCATCACAATTAAGCCTTTTCACCTACTGGAAGGTGAAAGAAAACCAGAGAACCCAGGAAAAACCCATTCAGACACAGGGAGCCACATGCCACTCTCTGCATGGACAGTTACACTGAGACCATATTCACATTTGTGCTGCATTTTTAAAAATCCATAAAAGGTGAAAACAAAACTTTGTGTAACATCCTGTATGTTGTCTGTGGAAATTTTCTGTTGTCTCTAATTTAAATAGCAGAGCAATGAATGCAGAATTGCTGAATGCTAATATTCCAAAAATATTTGATGTTGACAGTCATTGCACTGTAAAGCTTGAACAGCAGCAGCAAACGACTATTGTTTACAGGTTTCCACATTGAGCTCAGAAATCTTATGCAATAAGCATATTTTAAGAAGTGTTTTTATGTAAATTGCAGGAGCTTTACTTCCTGTGGAAAGCTGGATTACATTTCCAGACAAGTGGATACCAGTCAAACAAGGTAAAACTCATTCATGAAATAATACAGTGCAAATTCCACATGAGTACACATTATCATTAATGTACAATATGTATATGTACATGGTGTACATGTTATGATTTGAACGGTACAAAATGGTGAACTTGATGCTGCAAGGTTTTCTCATGAATACAAACACAGCAAGATTTTGGCCAGATAGACGACTTTGATCACATTTCAGTAATTAAACGCCCCTTTGAGAATTTTAATTATTCAATACACCTGGTTTTATGTTAAATTATAAGATTAATACTTACTTTAAAACAACAAAACAGCACAAGGCATACTCTCTTAGACTCAACCTGAGTGGATTATAAATGAAAATCTCTAATCTCTTTTAGGCCGCTTGGATTAGAGTGCTCTCTCTCTCTCCGTATGAGCGGACATGTTTACCCATGGTGAGTATATTTAGACTCTAAATTCCACTGCTGCCTCATCTTCCCACTGGCTGGCACTGGGAGAGGCAGAGGAAGGAAGCCAAGCAGCATATAATAATGCAAAATGAGAGAGAGAGAGAGAGAGAGAGAGAGAGAGAGAGAGAGAGAGAGAGACAGAGAGATTCCCTTAAGCACAAAGAGAAAGGGAGAAAGGAAAGAGGAGGATTAGGCCTCTCATCTCCCCATGGATCATCTACTCTCTTCACTGATGGTGTTCTCTGATAGCCAGCAGCACAGAGGGATGATCTCATTACACGCCAATAAACACTCCAACACCAATATACAGCAGTGCTGTTACAAAAACACAGCCCAGCAATACACAACCAAGCAAAATATACAGTGTGGAGAACAATGCAAGTATCTAAACAACTTTATGACAAAAAATTAGACTTTAACAAAAAATGACAGAACTTTACAACTAGTTAATGCATGAGTATTAATAATAGATTAATATAACACACTGCATACAGAAACTATAGAGTATGGGTTACCAACTGGTGGAAGACAGTCTGGATGTGGATCTAGTGACGTATTTCAGCAGACTAAAATTAGTACTTGATAAAAAATATTGTAGCACAGATGAAAAACATTTTCCAAACATGAATCAGAACAGCTTCTGTATCTGATCCTCTGTTATTCAGTCACATACAGTTATGTAAACTGTTCAGCTGGAGTGAAGCACCACTGCAAAAAAATATAAACACTTCAATTGTTTTATTTATAAACATGAATGATACAATAATAGGTACAAAGGTACCCGTCATCACTATATATATAAACTAATGCTTTAAAATTTTATAAATATTAAAAGCCCAGTATAACCCAGTGATAGACAGATACCCAGAAGAATTTTTCTGTATATTCTCACAAAATGTTTTCATAATTTATATCCATCATATGACCAGAGGCATAATACAAAGCTATTCAAGATTGACCAGCAACAGAAATAGCTTTTTCTTATCTAAAAAATATACATGACATCCGTCTGTCTGTTACACCACCATACTTCCCTTTTTGATATTCACAAACAATGTTTAATAGGAAACAAATTAAAGTCGCCTAGATGAGAGCATTAGTCTCAGTGATGCCTGAGGTGAGGGTGGAAAAGGGTGGAGATATACTCAGCACAAACCTCTAACAGGATCAGGTGTAACTCAAGCTAACCTGGCTCCTCTACCTGTCTCCATAATGTTCAATCTGAAGGGACCTTCGGGTAACTGCTGACCTAAGACATGAACTTGAGATCATATATCAGCTTTATGTCCTTCTGCCAGTGAAGAAAGGAAAATGACTGGTTAAGGTGCCTGGTGTCTAAAAAAAGAAGCCAGTTGCAGTGCAGGATAACTTCAGTGTGTGTTAAAGCTCATACTTTAATATACAGAAGCAAGGGGGAGCAATGAATAGACCAGTGAACAGCAATGAACAGCGGTCCAATGTCAGTAACTGTCCAGTAAAATATACTGTCCAGTAAAATAAAACAGGTAGAAAATTACCTACTAATAAACCAGGCTTCTGTTGTGTGTTAGTGTTTTGCTTCACACAAACTAAGTATGTGAATGAACTACAGTACATTCTAACTGGTGGTTAGATTTCACTGCTGCCAACTCACAAAGCCATGAGTTGAGGTAATACATAGTTATCTCATAGAGCCATCTTTAAATTTCTTTTTCTGCACATTAGTCAGTCCACATGTGGACAATATCTACCTAACAATTTGTGTCAGAGCTACTAATGTGATTAAATGGGATTCCATAGATGTTATCATTAATAATAAATTGTACAGTAACCTGCTCCTACCACTCAATCTTTTTTCTATCTACATATGAAAACAGTGGGGCAATCATTTGCCCCTTTTTTAATTCACTACTACAAACTGACCTATTGTATCATTTCTGGAGTGACCCCCAGTAGCACCATAGGAGCATACTGCAACAGATTTAATAGTAAACATAGTAAACAGGTAGTAAAAGATGAAACAGGTAGTAAACAACTGGAATTTAAACACAATGTTGTAAAACTATGAACATACTATAGCCAGATGACAGTTCAAAAAACATCTACTTGTTGAAGATTTGTAAGTGCACAAACACACACAGTTTTTATAAGTCACTGCAGGATTCTGGTCAGATAAAAAACCTTTCTCAAAGATCACATTTCAGTAACTAAAACTACGTTTTGGGTTTTGTATTGGTCAATACATCCTTTTAATATCCAGTTTGATATAATCTGTTAAAAGACAGGCCAAGCTGATAAATGCTAGTCGAAAGTTATTGAGATAAATGTGTGACATTGCTAAACACAACATCAGAAAAAGAAAATTACACAATAGCAAGGCCAATAGAAATTGTCATACATCTATTAATCAATTTTTAACTTACTAGGGATGCTGTTATCATTGATCTATGTCAACCCAAGTAAATAAAAAAAAATAAATAAATAAACTCAGTGTCTTATATTCTGATTGATTTGGTGACAGATTACAAAGGAACCTCTATCTTGGTCTCAAAATAAAACCTTTCGTAAAGAAAATGTAAGACAAAAATTTACAAGATTATGTTTGGAAATGTGATAAACAAATTTCGGGTAAATGTTAAATGCTGATTTCTCATCTGTGTCCTGCTACTAACGCGAAGGCAGAATTTGGATATCCTTAATCTTGCCTCCAGCACTTTGGAGAAACAGAGAGAGAGAGAGAGAAGAAGAAGAAGAAGAAAAAGAAAAAGAGATATGGGAAGCTGACCAAGACAATCCTGTTCTTGAGATTGGCAAGCGTATAATCAGCACTGGAATAAAAAAATTTAAGGGATTTGCGTTCTACCAAAAACACAAGCTCAGGAGAAACCATATTTGTTTGCATGAAAAACTATTTTCATGTGCCTTCACTTTTGCGTTGAGAAAAGTGAGCATGTCACAGGTTCAGCTCAGAAGAAGGGAACCAAGAGCCAAAGGAGACAACACTTCCCTCAAATAATTTTACAATCTAAGACCAAATTAAAAACCTGTCATGCATTGATTCAGCAACAAACAGCCTTAATTATTTTTCAAATTCACTACAATGTTTCAAGACCCTAAATGCTTAATATAACAGTTCCTCAGGCAGGATTATGTTGCTTTTACAGTGGCACCACATTTTCTAATAATGTCATGTGATAAAAATAAAAATGGCTTCTCATTAGCTGAAATAAGTGACAAATTAATTAGAAATTAGCAGAGGCGACAAAGTAAAATCTGTCAACGGCTCAGTCAATTTTGCATGATACAGCAGCATAACTGCACAATTTTGAATCTCTTGCTTTTTGCCAATTATTAAACTCATAACTATAAACATTAAAGTCATACGAGATTCCAACTAGTTTATTGCTAGACATAAGAAAAAATGAAATAACACTTAGAAGCAAAAAAACATCAGAACTTTTCCCTAATGCCTTCATCCCACACACACACGCACACACACACACACACACACACACACACACACACACACACACACACACACACATTATGCAATCAAGATAGATAAATAAATAATCAAACACAATAAGGCTAGTTTCTGTCCCTGTTGAAACAAAAAGAACAAACAAAGAGAAACCCCATTCACTGTTGACTGTAGTCTACCTTATTAAATATTATTTCAACCTGACCGCAGCTAAGATACTAAAAATACTGCAAAGTAAACTCTGCATTATACAACAAGACTGTCTTTGAAGCTTGATGCCATTTGGTTTATCAATAAGTCAGTAATTCTCTAGTTCTTCTGTGCAGCTCAGCAAATTATGACTTGCTCATTTGTTTTAGTAGTTTTGCCCATTTGCTATTGTATGCTGTTCCATCAGCTTTATTGGTGAGAAAAATTAATTAAGTGCTACTAGGTCTATTGAGCCTCACACGGTGAATGCCTGCTGAATTTCTTTAGAAATGGTACTGTTATGAAAAATGCTTAATAAAAGCTTATTCATGCATTTTATCTCACATATTAATTTTAGGATTTAGGGCATGCATTGTGTTAGTATCAGTACTTTCTTTCTTTTGCCTTTACTCGAAGCATTATAAATCCTAATCACATATTAGCATTCATTTGCACAATACCTCCCAGTAGTTTCAGTTATGCCATTTCAAGTATGGTCAGCTTAATGAGGGGAAATATTCTTTCACAAACTACACAGAATACTTTTCTAGCTACTGAGAAATTTGCTAATGGAAGTCAGATGCTAACATTTACTGTACTCCTATGCATGTGTATATAGACAGCTGATAAATAAAAGCACAGTCTAATAACTCTGTTATGCTTTAGGGATGTTTATAAATTTTGTTGCCATGGTTTGCCTCTATTTCCCAAATCAATACATTACTTTTATACTATAATGAAACATTTCTATCCTGATGGACATGGTTACTTCAAAACCTTATTACATACTGTTTTTTCTTTTGGTTTGTCACTGGTCTGTATGTATATTCAGAAAAATGTTTTTCTTGTGTGAATAACATTTGCACATGCACATTTTTAGCATGTCTGAATTCTGCTCAGGCTTTTGATTGTGATTGATCAAATTGTAACATTTAGTCGATGTACATGATAAAACCAGCAACATGTGCACAAGAAAGAGAGAAATGTAAGATAGGTAATTAAAAAGCAAGTCCTATTTAATACATCTGCTGCACTTCACCTCTTGTCTTTTCAATCCATCTAAATATCAGATGACATAAGCTATATTATACAGTTGGAATGAGAAGCTGCTATCAGACTTCAGAATATATTCAAGGAAAGAAACCATGGAAGGAATTTTACCAATAGTCTGCTCTGTACTTATGACATCTTGAGGCATGAAAAAGCCTGGATATGAAATGTACTAAACATTACAAATAAGCATGAATTTATATTTATTAAAATATTTTATTTCTGCTTTCTGCTCCTTTCTTTAAAGCAAGGCCTTATTCGCTTGTTGATGAAGGAAATGTACGTACTCCAGTCTAGCTCTGTGTGGTATAGAGCTTTAGAGATATCACAGAGGAAGCTCCCAGCCACCTGTCAATCTCCCATCTTCCTCCCCCGGGACTACCCACCCATCACAGCTAAATTGCAGTTTAAAGGATGGGGGGAGAGAGAGCGCGTGTGTCTGCGCATGTGTGCTAGAGGGGCTCGAGGGACAGCACACAAAAGAGTGGAGAGCTGACCAACGCTCAGGTGAAATTGACTTGGAAATCTTCCATGACTCGTTAGCATAAGAAAGGAGCTTGTGGCTTTAGACAAAGACTCCTTTTCTCATGCAGAAAATCAATCTCTCCTGGGGCCCAGCTATTGTTCACCGCCACAGTACAGGTGTCCCTTCAATGGTCCTTAATCAAAAGTGTCAAAACAAAGTTAGAAGTTATCTCACCACTGCTGTCTTGGAGTGTGTGTGTGTGTGTGTGTGTGTGTGTGTGTGTGTGTGTGTGTGGGTGGGTGGGTGTGGGGGTGGTGGGGGGGGGGGTGTCAGCATGCCTAGTTGTGTAGTATATGCTCCTGGCATGCATGTCATTTTTCTGGAATGTGTAAGAAACATGCTAAAGTAAACTTGGAACGAAGGTATTTGTACACTTAAGTATATAAGAAAATAACTTTTGTATAACTGGTGAGGTTATACAACTAGTGCTCTAGTGCTCTCCCAGGCACTACAGACT
>JAOVVF010000047.1:22949106-22970675 GCA_028565595.1 Duopalatinus emarginatus
TTGCTTAATATTTAAATGTAAGAAAAAAGGGCACCTAATTAAACCTAAATCAAAGAGGTAGTGTATGTACATCTTCACCCTGACCTCTGATTTGGAGCCATGGATCACTGTGGACACTGTGGCTTTATCAGAGCCATTGACTGGCTTCAACAATCATTAGGATCATTAGAAATAATTAATTTGCTGTTATTTAAAATAAATTAAAAACACATCACACTGGTATTTTTAGCAAAAAAAACACATTTGTTCAACTGCACTAATAATATTTGTATTATATTTGCATTTTAGTAAATTTTTCAAAAAGATTTTAAGACAGCCATTCCTTTCCCTCATCAGTAGTATAAAATATATTGCTGTTCGAGGGTTGTTCAGTGATATGTAAAAGTACCACAAATTATAACATGCAATGCAAAAACTGATATAAAAACTTTATAAGCTAGAATTATAGGTATGAATAAGAATGCATGACTACAATTAACAATAAAAGACATATCGAATTCAAGTGATATCACAATGCATCATAACACAGCATTCTCCTTGAAATACGCACCAGCTTGGATAAGTAAAAGTCCATTTCACACACAAACTTGCAGACAAAAAAAAGATTGAAAATCTCTCTGCCCAGTGCGCACACACAAGGTCTGCAGGTCTTGTCACTAATCACAAGAATTAGATAAAACAATGGAGGTTAATGGTCCGTGTGGCCCAGCAGCACATGAAGAATCTAGATAAGAGTCAGGGCTCTGTATCATGGCCCTCAATAGAGCCATTACTCTCTCCTCCTATGAAAGAGAACAGAAGGCAATAGCAAGGGGACAATCGATGCAATAGAGAAGCACTCCCTCACAGTTAAAGCTGCAAAACTTATTGTAAAGTCGAAGGCAGAAGGGGCGAGGGTCTCGTTCTAAAACACAACCTTTTGTGTCCCTGTCACCTTCTCCCTGATGTACAATGGTCTATTACAAAAGTGTGAGGCCAAGCTCTATTCAATTAGCCTATCAAATTCTTAATGGCCAGATCATGAATGGGTTATCAGCAATAGAGATTAAATGAATTTATAACCCTAATAATGATTCACAACAAAAGGCCTTGTTTGTGCTGAATGTCACAGTTTCTTTCATCAGTGTGCAGCCTTTTAATAAAATACCAAAAAAACACAGAAAAAACAGAATATATCATTTGTTTTTTTTAATCTGTAAAGTAAGCAGTGTATAATGTTTGTTGTTGTTATTTTTAAAACTGAGATCATGCATACATTTAAATCAGAAACTGTGTGAATTAAATGCATTACACACTTCCATTACTTTATTAATTCTGTAACTCCAGACACCAGATAGAGTTTATTCCCTGCTGAATAGCCTCAAACTTAGAACATGAAGAAATTTTAAATAACTGGCCAAAGTGTATAAACCATATATTAGAGCCCATACGCATTATACCTAAGAAGACAAATGGATACTGGCATGCAAGCAAGCATACAAACAAGACTAGTTTGAAAATTCATATTCAGGCCACAAAACAGGATGTCCAAATTCTAAATGACAAATAGACTGTGACGACTAGAAAATAGCACGCAATTTCCTTTTCACTAAAGCAGCCAATACAATGTCCTGAGGATCGATACAAATGCACTGTGAGACTCTGACCATTACTCTGATTGAATCTCCGCTGTGATGCTCTCAGATGACAGAAACTCAGGTACAGCACTCTACTATATAGGCTGCGGAGATGGATTAATACAGTCTTAAAGCTAAAACTGATAGCCTGCCATCTCTGCCATTGGCCTCTATACAGAGCGCCTGTCGCTGGTAATGTGTATCAGTTATAAAAGAGCACTGGATAAGTAAATGAATAAGCAAGTAATCAGGTCAGAGATAAAGTGGAAGAGAGAAGGCTGGCACAAACACAAACTAAAACACATAAGCAGACAGAAGTCCTGCAGTACACACAGAAAGTAAAAGGAAGTGGATGAAGAAGCGAATAAAGATTGCTTACTTAAAGGTGACATCTGGGTACCTGTCAATCAAATACTCAGTGCTTGAGCCTGAGAAAGGGCAAGGTAAGGGTGGGGGCGTCATCATGGATATAGCCCAAGCAATAACAAAAAAAACCCCAACAAAAACACAGCTTGAAGTCAGATATGCCAGATTTCTTATTTAGAAAGCTGTGCTAGATCTTCAGTCAGCACTCTTTTACATGATAGATTCCCAAAACACGTTCTGGAGCTTTTTTTTCTGCATACACTGAGGTGGTGTAACCAACCACTATTCTTTGTAGAGCCTAATAACATGTTTGCGATTATTAGGGGAAATAGTGAAGCTGGAGAGCTAAACACCATCGCAGACTACAGAAACATCACAAACTAGAGAAAAAGAATGTAAATACACTCCAACACGACAAAGACAATGTATGATGTGAGAGCTGGAATTGTGGACATGGTGTACCTGCTAAATACTTTAAAGGTTATGTGGTAAAGCTTTAAAGGTTACATGTGTGTCTATCGAATATTGTAACATTTTAGGACGTCTTTAATAAATATTTAACCCAGCAAATATGAGAGTGTCCTAAAGTTAATGTTAAACACATTGTTAGGCATCATTTACAGATTGCTTAGTAACCTCAGCTGGTAAACCTACTTGAGCTCAACTGTTTGACTAATATATAAAGACAAACACTGACCAGCTTTGGTCACCTGCATCACTTTCATTCACACAGTAAACCACACAATGGCATAAGACGAAATAAACTGATTTAGAACGTATACTGTGTTGGGAAGCAAAGCAGTGAGTGGCAAATAAAAAAAGCAAATGGCTTAATTATGGGAACTGGATATGACTTTTGTGTATAAGATACACAAACCTGGTTTAGACCAGACTTACTGCTGTGTATTTCTACTGCAGACTGACCTGCAGTTACATGAAGACGTCTGTCCTTAGGGGTGGTGTGTTTTAGTTCCATATGGATTTTACTAGGAGGTCAAAATGTGTCCAGGTTCACTTCACTGTCCTGCTGGAAAATGTGCCAAGGAAAAAAAAATGTGCCAAGGAAAAAAAAAAAATGTATCAAGAGCTCCATCTAGTGGTGGGTAATATAAATACTGTGTTAAACACAGTGAGATGTTTTCCAACAGACTTGGGTTACTCACTCATTACTGTTAAAATGTAATTCTGGAAGTAGTTGGGAAAACGTGTGAAACACATATATATTTTTAAAATTCCTAGCAAGTCTGTTAAAACTAACAAATGTGATTGTGAGTCTGTGAATGAGCCATTTTTCCTGGATTACTGTCCAGACATTATTTTTCCCCAATACAACTCTGCCCTCTGCTGTCCAAATTTTAAAACTACAATAATTTTCTGGTATGTGCATTAGAACAGGTATGTATAAAACATGTAGTATAAAAAAGACTCCCTTTTTGTTAAAGCTGACATTAATACATTGCAAAGCCTCATTGAAACATCTATCTTAGTCTGACCAGGTGCCAGGTCTGCATTGGTCAAACAGGTAGGTATAGAGCAAGTTTCCCAGCTGGTAAGTGATTTCCCCTGCTAATATATTACTTGCGGAAACATGACAAAATAGAGGCTGAGTGTTTAAGGTTTACATATTACTTTGGTGTTGTTATTTGGTTAAGATGAAATTATCTCCAGGTAAGCTTTAGTAACCAACTGAGGAAGATGATTAGTTGACAGTTTGATCAGGTTTAGCCATGTTTGGACAGATGGTATCTAATCAAACTGGATTTTTTTAAGAAAGGTGAAGATCTTTGATACTGTTTGACACATTGAGAAGTATAAAAAGCGGGTCTGTAGGTCTGCTTTAGCTCCAGTAACAGCTGACATCAAGTCAGACCTGCATTCAGCTATATGAATTGAATCGTGAGAATGGATATAGTAGGTTACTAGTAGTGGCTAGTGGCTCATATATAACACATGGTCGCTTGTGGAGGTCCCTGTTGATCTGAACAACATGCAAACTATATTTTTGCAATTCAAAATAGACCGACTTAATGAAATGACCATATCAGTTACTGTGTAAAAGAAACCGCCATGAATGAACTGAAATGATTCACAAGAACCATGAGGAATTGCTGATTAAAAACCAGTAAATCCTGCAATGAGCCATTCTCAGACTGCGCCTCAAGAACACGAAACACACCCACTTACTTGTTAGCTGATTTATTGATGACATGTCACAGCTCCAAAAGAGATTTATTTTTTAATCAAACTATTTCCACCACTGAAAATGGTCCTGAGAAGCTTATTTCTTATTTCTAGCTAGATTTTTAGGTGATGTAGCCTGTGTACTAGTAGCTGTTTTTTCAACAGCAAAACAGCAAAACATCCAAAACTGAAGATAAATGACTCCGTATGAGGTGTTAGTACTGTTTAAAAGGTTGCAAATAATATCAGTCTCAGGTGTAAGATCAAATGACACAGAAATTTCCTTGGATTTGCTTCCACGGTATCCTCATGTTATCCTCATGTTCTTATAACATGAACAGTATAGGAACTGTAACAGGACACATAATTCCACTGACTTGAAGTAGAAGAGGGAAAGAAAAAGCTGTTGATGTGATCAGATGTCAGCAACTCTTTTCCTCCCGTTAGCTTGCAATCACTTTTGTCTGAAGATGTTAATTTTTCAAAATTTTTGTCAAAGAGTAGTTCCATTCAATGTTCATGTATCAGTACAAAACACCCTGTAATAGAAAATATATATCCTTAAGTTGTAACTCCATCATCTTGCTTCTTTTTTCTCTGATTCCTTCTTGACCGTCTGTTTCCTACGTTCCACCTGCTGTGTGATGACAGGCATCAAATATTCCCTCCGGACACCAGTCACTCTTTTCTCTCCTGTAGTCACATTAGTCAATTAGTATCCCCTAGGCAGCTGAACAAATCCAGCACTACATCCAACTTAGGTAGATGTAAAGGTCTTCTGGCTCCAAGAAAGAGAGGGAGGAGAGTTAAACGTAAGCTCCAAATCACAGACACATTGCTGGAATGTCAAAAAAAGAGAAAAAAATCTGAGAAGTGGAAGGGGAAGAGTAATGCAGAAAGAAAAAAAACATGAGGGTAAGAAAGAAGATAAGAAAAAGATGGAAAGGATGAAAAGAAATCAAGAGATAACAAGACTGGGAGCTTACAAGTGAAGAGAAGCACTCACTGAGCAAGCTGTTTATAAAGTCCAGGAGTAATCCATCCCTCTTCTCTTCTCCTGCACAGAGCCATAGTACTGCCTTCTAGCCTCTCCACAGCATGAATATATTATATACACACAATGACACTGCTTATTGTTTATGAATTACTGGCCTCCCCGCCAACAAAGGCTATTTTCATAAGAAAACTAATTCATTTCAGTTCCTATTTGATTAGAGGCAGAGGAAAAGAAGCCCTTTGGTCAAAGCCCCAGAGGACTGTTTTTATTCAGTCCTTTTCAATAGGGCTTTATTGCTCTTCTTTTCAAAGCTGACGGGGAAAGGCTTTTAGAGTTAAACATTGACGAAAAATTATTGGGCGGCTGTTTTTTTGTGCAATAACAAACCCTTTCAAAAGGACACTGAGCTCTTATCCATCCATCCGTCCCTCACTCTCCTTTCTCTTTCTTTTTGGCAAATTGTAAAGCCTGGAAATTAATGACAGACAGTAGCAAAAGAGGGAGAGAGCAAAAGAGGAAGACAAGCTCAGCCACAATGCATGTCAAATCTAAATGATCACAAGCTACTGAATAGACCCAGGGGAAGAAAGGAAAAGACAGGGTCTTAGAAGTGTGTGCGCGAGTGTGTGTATAGGTTGGTCAAAAGCTAATTGATTCAATGTCCACAGAGTCCTGCTGTCCCTTTCACTCAGGCCTTCAAAGACAGCTATTCTAGTTCACCGTCAGTAACAGTGGAGGTATTAATACCTGAAACTTAAAGAGTCAAATTGGGCAGCATCACACTCTACAGGTGTTACTACCATTGTCCTCTCCTTTAGTAGTACTTGGGACTGGTGCTAAAGACCAGAATGACAGCCAAAAAAATGCTGTTTCAGTTTTAAATAATATACTTGTTATTTGGTGTAGGAGACTGTTGTCTTATGAATAATACGAGCGCACATCACTGAAAGCAGCTTTGCTGTCGTCTGAACTGAATATGTTTTAGAAAAAAAATGCAAAAGAATAGAAGTGAACAAAAAATGAAAAGGCCAACCTGGCATTTATCTGCAGGTTTTATCTACACACTAAAGGATAAATCGGGATAAATCGGGGCTTCCATTTTATCAGGATGGCATTATGCCCCTTTGTATTTATGCAGGAATATTTAACAGGAGACAAAAGGTGACTTTCTCCTCATTCATCCACGAACAAGGCAATGCTGGGATTCTGAAAAGGCTGACATTTGAGCTTTTTGCCAACACCAGCAAAATTATATCCTTTCCATTGTAAATCAATGAAGTAGAATCATCGCCCACAAAGGGCCTAGATTGCCTTGTCAGTGTAATAGGTCCTGGTGTATGCACAACCTTCATCCTGCACTGCTGTACAGGAAAAAAGAGACAAAGGCACAAAATCATCCTCATCATTGGCCTCTCCTTCATGAACTAAGTGTAGAAATTCCACTAGTTTAAACTCTGGTATTACTTTTACACTTTTGTCTATATTTGTTACAGCTCAACAGTGACACCTGATTGAAATGAGATCAAATAATGTGTTATGAAGTGTAGTTCATTATTTAAAAAGACACAAAGAAATGTTCAAATTAACAACATGTTTAAGAAAATGTCTTTATTTACAGAATTTACAATGACATTAGGGAGTCGTGTAGAGCTTAAGGGTCATCAGTAAATACAGTGAAAGGGTTTTTGCTGAGGTAATTTCTGTCCTGACGGTCCTCAGTGAGCACTCAGTCCATATACAAGTGCAACTACAAGTAGTATAGTATCAGGTTTCAAGCGCTAGTAGTAATATAGTGACTACCAACATTTATACTACACTATTAAATTAAATTAAAAAAGACATTTCACTGCATTAAATGGTTCATGGAAAACCCTAACATAACTTTTTAAAAGTTAATTTGTATTAATTATATATGGAGGAGCTTGTTGAAACCTAGCCAAATTAGTCATTATCTGGTTAGTTCTAGGTCAATTATTAAATGGGAAAAACTTATATACACAATATACACATATTGAGTATCTTTAAACACAAGTTTACAGTTAAAACAGTGCACAGCAGTAATATGTACAAGTCTCAGAAAGGTTTCCTACATCAATGTAGTAGCCGAAATGAACCAGTAAGAGTTTATATAAGATCACAACCATTTCCCTTCTTGCAAAATTACATGGTCATGTCAGCTGTAACATCCAAGTATTTCTTAGTAGTTCTGAAAAGTTAACCTAAAAGTTACAAAGGAATAGTGCAAAAATTATTAAACTCAATTTCCAAAACAATTAATTAATAAAAGTTAATAATTAATTACAAACAGAATCTACAAAGTATTTCATACAAAATGGTCACAAATAAATAATGCTGAACCAATGTTTTGATGGTCTGCCGTGTGGGGGTGGGGTCTACTGTTTTTATTTCAGAGCTCAAAAATACAATATATTGCCACAGATTTGAAAACACCTGGTTATCACAAGACAGGGTGGTTCTTCCTTAAACTGTTGTAAAGGAACCCAGCTTGTTCCAGCATGACAATACCAGTGAACAAAGTGAGGTCCATGCATACATGGTTTTCAAGGGCTGGCATGTAAAAACTCTTGTGGCCTGGCCACTGAGCACATTTTGGATGATCTGGCACATTGACCTCACTCCAAGGTCTAGTGGAAACACTTTCCTAGAGTGAAGGTTATTATTAAGGCAAGGAGGAAGCAAATCTCGAACGGGCAGTTCAATAAGTAGTGTGATGGTCAGATGTGTACAAATGTCTGGCTATACAAAGTACATCCTTGATATAAAGCATCTGCATGTCAACTTCAGAGATTGTAGTGAGATGCAAGTGCACTAATTACCAGACAATGAGCTGAGAGCGTTAATCTACATTTGTAAGCACAACTGAGAAATCTATAGGAAATACAAAATCCCCATAAATGCTACCAAACCTGTAAGATGCTTTCCTCAAGATCTCACAAATTGGTCACATCCCAAGACGGGTCATTCATATTCTTAAGAACTTTGCGCACAATTCTCTCCAGATCTTTACGAGCTCGCTGCTCCTCTTCCAGAGATCGTTTCATTTTCTTACTGTCCTGTTGAAGACCACATAAAGACATATATAAAATGGTATCTTCATCATACTACAGAGAAAATGACAGAAAGATTGGTCCACACGCACCTGTTTAAGTTCTTGGACTTCATCTCTTAATGAATAAACAACATCTACGAGACTCCTGTAAGAGTTCAAATGAGTTATTTTGATGGTATTGTATGGCATTAAAATCTAATTAATTATACGCAAGTATAATTGGTTGATTTAATTTTTTTTTTCAGGAAGGGAAAGAAGAAAAAAAGAAATAAATCACCATGTCATATAGCAACACATTCACATGTATTCTTACTTCTCTTCCATAACAGCTTGTCCATTGCTTTTCATCTCCTCCACGATTATCTTTTCCTCTGTGGGCAGTATCAGGGCTGGAGCAGTGTCTCTCCTCTGTCCTGTTCCAAAAGAAAAGTTTGGTTTCCACACATCTCTAGGTGAAGGACTGACTGGTGAGAACATTTAAAGAGACACGTGCTCTGAAACAGTGAAAGGATCAGGTTGAAAGAACTGTGCAGGGAAGACAGGTTAGTCATGCAGAGAGGAAATGTCAAGACAGGAGAATTCCAATAACGGCTCCCTAAAGCATTTACAATTACATATCTTCATGACATCAAAAATCTCCTGAAACCAAAAGGAACACATTTAAGGAAGGCAATTTAAACAGTAAAAAGAAAAATGATGGTTTTCCCAGAAAGGACAAAAATATTGACAAGAGTCTAACAAAGCCAATATTTATTGAAAATGTATATTACAGTGACTGCTCTGTCATACTGGAATCTGTATGTCTTTATATATGTATGTATATATACATATGTAATGGAGACATTTACTATATCTTATTTTTAAACCACGTAAACATCACTGACTTCTGAGTTGTACAGGGAATCAGAATACCGGCACAGTACAACAGACAAAAGGGCAGCAAGTGTTCTGAAATTCTTGTCTATTTTTTGTTTTACCACAGAAGAGAACTTGGTCACAAGGATTACCACACAACATAAGGAGTTATATTCTTTGTTCAAGTACTGGCAATATGTCTCTTTTGTCTGATGAACAAATCATACATAAGAGAGAAAAGGTTCATCATAAAACACTACAGGTACTCACAGAGCTTCAAATGAGTAACAAAGAACCACAAACCACATAGCTGGTTTAAAATCAAACAAATTTCAGGACATTAAAATTCAGCATATTTTGGCAAACAATTATACCATATGTATCATACCATATGTATTATGATAAAACATGAAACATATAAAAATAAAAAAAATGCATGTACTGTACAAGTCAAAAATAAATACATAAATAAAAAGACAGAGGTACATCCACTAATACTGTCTAAAGTAGCAACTCATGATTTTCCTGTATTTTAACAAAGCATTTTCTGTTTAACTCTTCTATTGTCTTGCATCCTGAAAAATGAAGCTGGAATTCTTGTGTCCAGTGCTTCCCTTAGGTAAACAATAATACTTCACATTTCAAATATATGGCAATACTAAAATATTTACAAAGTTGCAATCTTATAATTTCTAGCATCATGTTTCAAATGTCCACAAACAAATGTCCTTTATTCTTACAGATGAAATACTAGTTAGCAACAAAGAAAGGCATATTCCCCAACTATCACATTAGGGGACATAAAAATAACAGGCAAAAAAGGTGTCAAGGCAACAAGGACTAATTTGAATAAGTGCACAAAAAGAGGACAAGGAGTGAGGTGTAATACAGGCAAGTGAAAGACATAAATATAATAAATAAATATATAAATAAACGTCTAAATAAATAAAATAAATAACCTAAAGTGAATGAAGTTAAATAGTACAAGTGAGGGAGTTTAGTTCTGGTGGGAGATGTACGAGCTGCAGCTCTTACGGGAAATTGGCCCCATCCTGTAAGAGTGAGCCGTCCATATACTGTCATAGTCTGAGTCCTCTGAAAGGTCCGAGCTTCCCTCGGGCCGAGAGATGCTGCTGCGGCGACCCATACACTCCATGCTTGACTGATCCAACACATGGTTGTGCATCAGATCAGTGCCCTGCCATGCTAAGATGGCCAGGGGACGCAGCACACCAGCCATAGAAGAGTAGGACAGTCCAATAATATGAATGAAGATTGGGAGATTTCCCCAAAATGCAATGGTGGTACATGAGATGGCAAAACCATATGGATAAAAAGGTAAGGAGGGGTTGGGGGTGTAACCAAGGTGGAAAGATGGACATGGAAACAGAAAAATGGTTATATGTGAATGTTAAAAAAGGATCGAAAAAAAGCAAAGACGATTAATAGTAGATAAATAAATGTCAAAAAGAGTGAAGAGGAAAGAGAAAAAGAGGATATTGTTACCAGAGATCCAAGAAGGACTTTGTTAACATCAAAAGAGACACAGTGTTATGTAGCCTTAGACCTATGCTAGATATATAGACTTAATCTTACTTGAATTGAGAGTCTGCCTGGTTTTGGCACTTGTACAATAGGCCTCAATCACTTTCAGGATCTGGGCATCCTCTTCCAGTGCTACAGTACCTGTTGCAATTAAACAGTTGTGTATGTTTACAAAATTACATGTGTTACCACAGCAAGTCTACTCAGCAGCATTAGCAAATCCATCAGCTTACTTTTCCTCAATGCAAACTCCTCATCAGATGGCTTCCTTTCAGGTTTCCGTTTGGGCAGCAGCTTCTTCATACTTTTGGGGCTTTTACTGAGATCCTGGAGCAGGGCAAAAAAGATAAAATATATATTGCGGTGTACAATATATGTGACCAGTGATCTGAAAATATGAAAACATGCCACTCATCATGACCCAAACATACTAACCTCCTTATAACAGAGGGCAGCTGATGGTCTGAGTGGGGGTGCTGGCCTCAAGCAACTCAGACTCCAAGGTTTCTGGGTTTTGGGAGGTTCCAGAGGCCCCCACATTACAGTGCTGTGTGGAGTTCCATGCGAGGAGGAGTGAGGGAGTGTGTGGTAGGCAGGAGCTACAGTCAGGCCTCGGCTCTCTGCATGCCTAGATGGAGTTAGAGGGTGGGATGGCAGCTGTAGAAGGATAAGAAGTGAAAGATGATTTAAAAAAATAAGACAAAGTATGCCTGTTTTAAACTGAATCTATAGTGCTGGACAACTATATATAGATGTCTTATGTTATACTTTTAGCACCCTTCAACATGGACAAAATCCTGCTCCTGAACTTAAAGTGTTAACTGTGTTTGCTAAGAAGAGACAAACTTTTCCTTCTTGATTTAGCAGATTTGGTGGAAAGAAGAATACATAAAAGTAAAGGCATCTAATGCATAGTGTGAACTATGGTAGTGGTTTAAGTGGAAAGTCCCACTCTGAGGACATCATTTATGCCTTTTATTTATAAAGGCAGTCCATGTGCACAAAACTAGGAATTAAAGTGAGACCAGTGCAGTTATTCTCTCTTGAAATAAATAATAAAATAAAGCTTATTATGGTCAAAATGCAATATATGAATTTGAAAGCATATTTTATGTCATCATTCAGGACTTGTTTTGTCGATACTTTTGCAGAGAATGCCTAATTTAGGTTCTGTAATCAGGAACTCACCGTATGGCAAGGAACTGTAAGTGGCTTCATGCTTGGGGCTGTCATGGTGGTGTGTTTGGTCTGGCGGTTCAGATGCTCTAGCCAATCTCGTTGATCATGTTTATTAAAGCAGATAACCTGCAGTCTCTCAAACATGCAACCTGCAACGGTGGACAAGACACACTAAACAAAAGATCCCAATATATTCACCACTGCACTCTATGCTTTCAGTTAAAATGTAAAAATTGCAGGTGTCTTTTTTTCTTTTTTTACCCGAGAGCTCAAAAGCATTTTTGTAACTTTCAGAGTCCTCTAAAGGAGTTACTGTCATTCCACTCAAAGGCAACTTGCCCTGTAAGAAACAAAGTGGGCACCTTTAATGTCTGACAGAAGGGCAGGAAATGGAGCTAAACTCCTTTATCCTGCATATTTAGTAGCATATAGTGAACATATTCTGACCTGGTAGATGAAGCCACTCATCCTTGGACTGGCAGAGAGTATAAGCAGAACATGAGGGAAAAGCATGAGGTAACGTTCATTCCTTTCCTGAAAAACATTTAAATATACAATTTAGTACCAACATTTGCATAGACATAGAACAAAAAAATATTAGAAATAACAAATCAGACATTAGGTTAATGCATGGCTGCTACTTAACTTGTTTTTGAATGTTGGTTTATTTTTTGGTAAATATTAATCTGTTGTGTTTTTTTCACACTCAGGGTTATACGTTTGTTTATAGAAGTTGGGGAGGACCACACAAATGTCATTTAAGCCCTGATAAATAAAAACATTGAATTGCAGGCAGGTACACTTATATGAGAAAATGTGCTTGTTAAATATCCAATTTTATAATCATGGCCATTAATATACAATCCGGTCCCACATTACTGCAACAACAGCTTCCACTCTTCTGGGAAGGATTCATCTCAGTAACGAGTCACTGTCTAACTAGAGTATCTCAAGAATCTGCCTTCTAAACATCAATATCAGTTAGAACTCTTTCTACTTATGCAGCTGCCTAGTCAGGCAGTGGCCAGCAAGGCAGCTCACTATGTTTTAAAACATACTCTCTGTGAAATTACTGCTATAATTGTTAATTTTGTGAAAGTTTATTTATAAAAGTTTATTTTGTGAACATAGACAAGTAGAGTGATGCAATCATTGCTTTTGTACTGAATCTCTGCACTCTTGGACATCCACTTGTCCAAATTAGTAGAATAAAATAAAAAAATAAAAAACTGTTGTTAAAAATAAGGTAGACTAACAACATGTCTAATGCCTAATATCTAATAACTAATACAGAATACCTAATGACTCCCATCTTTTAAGAAATTATTTTGAATGTCTTACCTCACAGCCTTGGTTATGTACCATGGCCTGGCTCATGTAGATCACAGAGCCAAAGGTCTTGATGTCTTCACCCTCCCACAAACGAATGGATTCTGTTAGAATTTGCAGCTCCAGCTCCTTCCGTTTCCGCACCTCCTGACACTGGGCCTGTAACCATGGAAACACAGGGTGGAAAAATTGTTGGTATGGAAACAATCCACACCAGTGTGAAAATGCAGTATACCATGGGACACTGGTGTGTGATAGCTGATATGACACATTTATGTGTGTATACATACACATATTGTATACTGTGTATTGTGTGTGTATAAACACGCAAACAAAAACAAACGCAACAACTCACCGATAGATTTTTGAATGTGGTCATACACTTTAGAATTTCGGTCCGGTCTGGGTGACCCTCCTGCGGGCAAAAGAGACACAACTATAATTAAGACAACTATAAAATAAGTGGGGTTGCTCAGTGGGGCTACTGAGCCCCTGGGCAAAGGCTCTTAACCCTCAACTGCTCGGTTGTATAAATGAGATAAATACAAGATGATCTGGATAAAGCTGTCTGCCTTTATAAATGCAAATGCAAAAAGTAAATTCTTACTTCCATGTGTCTCTCCAGTTCTTTCAGCAAAGTTGGGTATTTGTCTAGTCTCATGAAAGGTTTGCTAAGGCCTGTGGTCAGAGTGAGGATGCCTGGAGAACTCGCTCCTCTACTCTCCATGAAGTCTCCTAGCTCATCACTGCGAGGCAGACAGACACTCAGAGTGAACACCATTTTAAAGTTACAGAATGATTAAATATAAAAGGTAGGATGGATTGCAGCGGCATACCTGTGATCAGTGAGAATGTTAACAGCTGATGGATGGTTTGAACAGTAACCTGTATATAGTGCTCTCATTTTAGGCATTAGGTTTAAGAAAAACCCTCCTACTTTCTGTTGCAGCTCTGGAAGTCTGAAATAGAAATACAAAAAAGAAAAAAAGAAATCACAAATATGAATGATTTCCCATTCTCACATTTTCTTTCTTTTCAATGAAGATTGCTCTGAACAGAGCTAGAAATACTTGTCAGGCACAGAGACAATAAGAAATGATGAGTTATTTTAGTGCCAAACTGTTCACAAGAATGTTATTATAACAGTAAACAGAAAACCTCTTCTTTTTACCTTTCAGTAATTATTTGACTTCCTAAAAGTAAATTTATTCTTCTTCCTCAAATATCTGTTTTAGTCTAATTCTAAAAATTAAGGCTCTATTAGGACATCTAACTTACATTTAGACATTTCAGTGACTGAAACACAGCAGAATTCCCAATCCAGTTTTCTGTCCCCAGTAATGATCTCACTGTGTCATATACATAATAACTACAGACATCATATTCTTTTCCCTGCTGTTATGTCTAACAATGGTCCAAAAGTCCAACTAAGAGTATAACTAAAAAACAAATAGTCAGTAGTTAATTGTACTCACTTAGCGCAGTCCTCTAGTGACTGGACAAGAGTTTGTTGGAAGGTGCTGATTTCCTCTAGGTTCCCCATGATGACACTGACGTCTGCAGAGCTAAGTCTAATGTCAAAAGAGAAATTTACAGGAAGACTAAGGGGAAATGAACATATTCTTTACATCTTCTCATATTCTGATCGATAAGCAATGGCATCACTATAAGAGATGTACAGTTTAGAGTAAAGGCAAAGACAGTAACATAACACATCCTACTACAGTTATTGAAATGACTCTGTTCAGTGATTTAGGCACTTTAAAAAATGCAGAATTGATTGTTGTTGGATGTTAGTTACATAAAAGCCTCACTTTTCTGTGTTCTGAAGTGGCCTCAAGTAGTTGGTCAGAAGATTCTGAAGCTCCTTTGAGTACTCCGTCTCAGTTTCTAAAATGTTTTGAAGCACCTGTTGAAAGAGAGGGTAGACAAAGTTATACTGATAGCCCACCATTACAAGACACTGAGGTAAACCATTTAGCTACGACTTTTTTGGTACAGCTTTTCTTATAAAAGTCAGAAAACAGTACTAGTTCCTGTGAACAGAGTTCTTTCTACTTCATCAAAAGCTCTTTTCACACAAAAAGAACACATATGCAGTATTCACAATCATCGATATCCTTTTTTTGTGAACACTACATTGATCGTTTGAAACATAAGCTTGCATTTAATGCATCCTTCTTGCATCCAAAATATGAACTAACCACTATGACTTTAAATACAAGGTTGTCAGCTTTAATACTGGAGAAATATTATTATACACAGTTGCTTTCTCATTTACTGCACAGGTGCCATAATCACATTGAACATAGCTTTCACAATTACAGAAACTAAAGGCTTTTATCTCTGGTTTCCTCTGCTTATGAGTACATCATGTAATATAATCTGCACAGAACACTCATAAATTTGTCTTTTCCCTTTACTTTTAAGTGCATCAGTGAAAACAAGTAGTAAGGTGGATTCACTTTTGCTTAAAAGGGACAGAATAAAAAATTATTATATAAAAATTATGTCCATATGCTGATTGATCTTCATTTATAATACATTCAGAACTCTCATTAAAATGCCACTTTCTTTTTTAACAAGAAGAAGAAATGAACATTAAAATGTCAAAGAAGAAAAAAAATTGTCTGACAGAACTAGAACAACCCTACATAATGTTCATCAGATCCAGTAGGCAACTGAAACATCGCTATTAAGTGGTCAGTAATGACATCTCACAAGAAACAAAATATATACTAGTTTTAACAGCTACTGTGTTAGTCATTTAAACATTTGTAATATGAGTGAAATGGAAATGTACATACTAAAGGCTAACAAATACATAGCTAAAAGTTCTCACCAGGTTGTAGTAGGTTTTGCTAAGGGCAGTGGTGTCAAAACCTTTAGGGGGGCTTTTAAGTGTTCCAGATTTGGGGGAAACTTGCTTGTCTGTAACAGAAAGAGGGAAAATACATATAAACTAAAATATGCACAAGTCCTTGAAGGATCATCAACAACTACTTTAATTGCTTTTTTAAGAAAGTATGTGTCTTTTTACATAACTGACATAACCAATGGCACAACCTTTGACCTCTCTGACATAGTTGCTCGGAAACCAGCCAGTCTTTCCATTGAGGTTGCCCTCCCACCATCCACCCTCTTCTGTGCGGGTGACTGTGATGATATCACCCTTGGTAAAGGAGAGCTCATCCTCATTGGTCTGCTGGAAGTTGAAGCGAGCTTTCACCACCAACTGTGTGTTACTATTCTCTGTCATATCCTAAAACAAGAAAGAAGGATACAGACAAGTCTGGCTTTTAATATTTTTTAACAGACAAATTCTTTTGATAAATAATCACATAAACATGATTACACTACAAAATGCTATAACATACTGCATCTGCACCTCATACATTTTGTTACTGTTCATTTCAACACAATGGCCTTTATTCATCTGCTGCATAAAATGAGTACACATTTAAAAATATAATTAAATCACACAGTATTTCCTTGTGATGGAGGCTGGTCTCCACCACAGATACTGCAAGAAAAATATGTCATATGTTTTATTACACTACACAGTATTTACTTCTTTTCTAAGTAAATAATCAATAATCTCAGCAAGAAATCTGCATATCCAATTAAAGATGGGTGGCATCAAGTTATGTTTATTTTCTCCCAATTTGGTCATGTACCACTTTCCACCGAACCACCAACCATGGAGAGAACTAGCATGTGCTCCCTCTAAGACACATGGCATCAGCCGCAACATCTTTTCAGTCACAGAACAGCTAAACACAACTGAGGGAAAGCACTATCTACCTGCTTCCACATACCTGAGCTCACTGATACTGACAAGTCAGTAGTGTCAATTTGATCTCTGACCCAGAGAGCATAGTCAAATTTAACTTACTTGGCCATGGATGACTGACATATTAATTTAAACTTATATCCACTGGACAGTAGGATGAAAATTTTCTGTTGCACTACTCAATCTTTAAATAATGTAAGTGTGTCTAGTTTGACAATAAAAGTGAAACTGATTAATAAGGAAACTGTCAAATTCAAAGCAGTTGAATAAGGAAATGATGAACAAGGAAGCTTGTATTATAATCAGATTTGGCAGTATGCAACTTGATGAATAAGGGTCATTGTGTGTCACTGCTGTAGTATATTATCATGAAAAAGGCTTTATCCAGCCTCCCACTACCCACCAAGCTTCGGAACTGGTTATGGAGGAGTTTGGACGATCGGCCCAGTGACGTCTGCGAGACCAGAGATTCAAAGGATTTGATGCGATGGGCAGTAGAGTGGCGGGTACATACAGAATCACTGCCAATGCCAATATCTGGTAAAAAAAAAAAAACAAAAAAAAAAACAGAAAAGTAAAGAAAAGAAAGATCAAGGCAAAGTCAAGCAAGGCAATATACAAAACACATAACTGGCCTGTTTAGTTTAGCATGGATAATGGTAACATAACACTTAAAATTTTTAAGAATTTAGCAATGGTGGATCATTAGAACACATGGGAAAATGGCTGTATAATATATATATATAAACTTGGTTATTATTTGACATGTAACTTATACCCTTTAAGCTTCTGCCAAACTTGACATATTTATGTCACACATTTCTTTTGTTTGCTAAACTGTTAAATGTTTACACAGTAAACATTCATGTCCCTATGCATGAAAAGTGCTTGCATATGCTACAGTAATGTGTGAAGCCCACCTGCAGTCACTTTGTTGAGTGCCACCAGTGTGGTGAGAACTTTGCTGAAGTTCTGGCCTTGCAGAAGGTCACTCGCCTCAAAGGGCTATAAAAGCAGAACAGAGATGAAAACCATGATTAATCGCGACTATATTTATGTAAAAACTGATCACGTTAATTGCATAGATAAACACCAATAACTGTTTTGCAAAATTTACCTATAAAAACTCTTGGTCAGATATCTGCTCTGTTTTAAGACAGGGGAATTAAGCAGAGCATTTATGCAAACAGTACAACAAACAACCCAGAACCACTTTCACAATAAAGTTAAAGTTCATGTCAGGAATGTGGGGTTTATTTCTGACTTACACTCATTTGTCAAGAGCAGCTTATTTCGACTTTAAACAATTTCTAAAACAAAACCATTTATTCCCTTTAATAACCTAACATAGACAACAGTATAATGCATTACTTATATACTGTATGTAAACATGCATATACAGACACTTTATTCTCAAAAAAATGTGCCAAAATGATTAGTGCACTTGTAATCATGTAATTTATTTGAAAATACAAAACTCAAAAATACAAGAAAAAAAATAAACGATAATAATATACATATATAATTAAGCACTGTATACAGTATTCCCAGGATCGGCCCAGACTTCACTCTGACCCAAATAATTACTGAAGCGGACAAGGTGGAACAATATTCGAGTCAGGGTTAACTCAAATGCATAACTTTAAGCTGCAGGAGCATTGTTGTGCAATGTGTGCAAAACAACTCTAGCCAGATTACATGGGAAATGAGGAGTGTGGCAGCAGGGGCGTGGTCGAGCATTGGCCGTGAGTAGAGAGAAGCAGGTTGAACCAGCAGGTAAGCATGAAGATTCCGAGCTGTAACGAATTGTTTCTCATCTGTGTTCTGTGTTACACTGTGCATAAGTGGATTAAATTGGAAAATGGAGGGTAAGGCACGGCTCTATAGAGAGAACTGAGCCAGCACGGCGCTGTGTGTGTGTGTGTGTGTGTGTGTGTGTGTGTGTGTGATTAAATAAAAATGCAAAAGCAGTTTTCTCCAAAAATAAAGAAAGCACACGTGTTGAGTTTTCCCATGCCTGCCTCCTGGCTCCTCATTTTCCATTACCCAAAAGAACTTTGCCACAAGAGTTTAATCAATTTCATTCTCATTCAGCTCACTCAGTAGCTGGCACATCTGTATTATTGCTCTTACCCACACCATTGCATTATTCTGCATGACTTACTGGACCTGGTAGTAAAGATTACAATATCTCCTTACTTGCAAAGTTCATCTGATACTTTATCCCTTTTGTAGCGTTAAGGCTTCCAGTGGAAAGCAATGTCCAGTTTGAGGGAACAGTGAAATTGTAATACCGTTGAGTGCCAGCAAACTTCACTGACCATAAAACACCAATGACAAATTCACTTTCCACTGATTACAGATATTCAGTATGGGGAAGCAGGATGAGGAAGCAAAATGTTATTGTATCAATGTACATTCGTTAGTTTTGTGTGTGTGGTTTTTTTTTTATGTGTATGTATTGTTTTTGCTCTAGTTGCAGTTACAATAGTTAACTTCCCATGGACAGGCTGATCCAAAACATAGAACTGATTTGATGCAGTTGCTGGAGAAAGGGGGCATCATAACATACTTCAAACAAACAGGTACATAATACACAAATACACAAATACATTTATTTTAGTAAGTGGGGTAATTAACAATTGCAGCAAATAATATAGCTGATCTAAAAAAAGCTGTGCAATGTTTGAACAAAAGAGGCTGCATGATGTGTACAGAAAGGTAACTGGAGTCTGAGCAGTGATAGATAAATAATTCATTTTAGAAGAATTAATACATTTCTGAATTATATTAACTATTCAGATGGATGAGAAGACTCAACCTATGCACCTGACAACTAAATCAAGGTCTGCTGAAATCTAGGGCTTCAGTTCAGTTTTAGAAATGTCTGGATGAATAGATAGGAAACTGGCCGCCTGTATCACCAAAGTGAAATGATTTTTCCTAGTTTTGTTTGTCCTTTTTTCCCCATACGCATGAAGTTAAGTATAAAGTTGACTCAAGGGATTACTCTATACAGCAAGCTTAGGCTTAAGCTTAATAACACCATAAGGCTTGTTATATCAACAAGCCTGGATAATTTCCATCAATTTTAGTTCCACAAAAGAAGCTAATGTTAAGCCCTGCTCAATTTCTAAGGCAACATATGCATTTGGATAAACCTACCCTGCATAAGGCTAATGCTAAAGCATAGCTTAGTTAGCTATTGGCTATATAAAAGCCACAAGATCAGAACAGAACAAGGAGAACTTGTTTTCTATAAGAACTTGTCTCGAATGCCAACACGTCTTGTCCTTTCAGACATTTGACCTTGCTGGGTTCTTGACCCTGTTTGGATCAATTCCAAATTTTATTAGTCTATCTGTTGGTTACAGTGAGATATCCACTGTATATCCACAATATAAAGCCGACAAACATTCAATCACACATTCCTTAAATACCACACTTATGAGAATCTTAGAGAGATGCACAGACAATCAGACAGTCCTAAAGCATAATACCTCAACCACTAAGTGGCAAAAACATCAAATGTTGACTGCACATATAGGAAAATTATCAACAATGGGGTGACATGAGCACCAGGTGTGTTGAATCACCTGAAAGTCCTGCCTTTAATTATAAATAATTATAGCACACTAACTGCAAGACGTTTGGCTAATTTCATTGTAATGAAAAAATAAACTAATTCTGGTACAGAGTCTAGCAAACAAACTGGGTTGGCATGAAAACAGAAAATGTGTTAGGAGCAGTAATCTTGGATTATTCAAACCACTGCTTACAATGTGAACACAGCATGGCTATGGAACCAGCAGCTTATGTGGTCTTGGGGGCTAAAATGTTACAGTCTGCTGTGATCTCACACAACAGTAATAATGCAGAGCAGAATACACTAACTTCTCAAACATAGCATTCATCATGGACAAAGAGGGGCCTGTGTGTGCATGGCCCAGCTGGCCATGGGCAGTGCCAGTATACTGCACTGTGTCAGCAATCTACACGTGTGGAGAATCCTGCAGCATCCTGCATAGGGCATGGTTTAAAAACATGGTGGGTCGACACAAAAATAACAACGTCGTAACATGTACAGGCAGTGACATCTTCATCTACATGTGTGTGTGATACAGAAAACTGATCACACACGTGCTGTCAAAAACCATCTCCTCAAAGAGCTCTTTACCAAAAGCAAACCAAAACAGCCAGCCATTAAAAAGGGCATTAAATATTTACAATCTGCTTTTTTTTAGTCACTACACAGTTAAGAAACGAGTGAGTGACAGACTAAAACCCCCCATCTTCTGGCAATGCACTTGTGTATATAGGCTTTATCCAAACCCATCTGGCTCCATAATAAATGCGCATAATTCAGCATGCTGCAATCTGGCCCTTTGTATTGTTACTTAATGAAATATATAGGCGTATACATGTCCTATAAACAATAGGGGAAGAGTTTCACTGGCAGATTAGAACTAGTAGTGATATTATACTATAATATCATATTTTAATAGTAATGCCATGGACAAGTTGTAAAGGTAAAAAGCTGTCAGTGTAAAGCCAGATATGAAAATGTACTGTTTATTTTGCAGTATAAATGATAACGTATATTGTTTATATAAATATATACACATACATACACACATA
>JAOVVF010000047.1:22979025-22997868 GCA_028565595.1 Duopalatinus emarginatus
ATTATTTTCTGTAAAGCTGCTTTGAGACAATGTTCATTGTTAAAAGCGCTATACAAATAAAATTGAATTGAATTGAACTGAAACACACCAGGTTTCTTTTTGCACATTTTGCCACACGGTTTGCCATGATTCAGCTGGATTTTTTTTGTGAGAAAGGGCTTCCATCTTGCCACCATACCCCAAAGCCTAGTAATGCAAAGAATATGAGAGAATGTTGTCACAGGCAGAGAGTAATCAGTACTTGTCAGATATTCCTGCAGCTCCTTTAATGTTGTTGTAGGCCTTTTCTGCAGCCTCTCTGGTAAGTTTTTGTTTTGTCCTTTTGTAAATTTTGGAGAAACGCCCTGTTCTTGGTAATGTTACTGTGGTGCCCCAATTTCTTCACTTGTTAATGATGGCCTTCCTGGTGTTTCATGGTATAGCTAATGTTTTGGAAAATCTTTTGAATATCTGTACATAGCCACATTCACAATTTTGAAAAAGTGTGTGCAAAAATGTGCAACCAGGTTATTGTATTTTTTCCTGTTCTTTTCCTTAATAGCTTCTGATTGTAATTTCACATAATTTTAAATGTTTTTTATTTGATATTTGTACATCATAACATTTTAACAGGGGTGGGTAGACTTTTATATCCATCACTAAATGGTTATACACAATAAAAAATAAACTATAAAAACAATAAAACATAAATAATCACATACCAAATGTAAATGTATGGATAGCCACAGTATTTTCCCTCTGTTTCTGTTTCTCACAAATTTAACAGTCTCTTGGGCAAAGTTTGTATGTATGGGTGAATGTCTACACAGTCTTAAATAACTGATAGAGATTTAAAATTAAAAGTCCCTATTACTGGAATCTGTGTTGCTAAAAGCAGCCCACAAACTCTATCTCATGGCACACTTTTAATGTGCATGCTCCATGGCATCACCTGGCAAGATACCTGGAGGAATCTAAATTCCCAGTGGGTCACCATGGATACTGGTAGAGATTCAGGGCTCTGGGGTGTTTGGGTAAGAAAGTCTGCAGTCCTGTGTTTGGGAGTGCAGACCAGAGGGTATTAACAGGCTTTTCATGGGAATACTCATAATTCCCATAGGTTAATCAGCAGGAGTTGTAACTAAGGAAGCTCCTGCAAAGACGTCCTTCTAGTATATGCTCTACATGTCTTCTTTCGTATTTATTGTTTACCTTATCATCCAACATCATATTTGCCTCCTATTTACAGCCTTTCCCTATATCTTTATTTGATCTTTTTCAGTGGTCATATTATTTATGTGAATGTGATATTAGCACATGTCAGTGATGAATGCTGGAATGTGATTTGGTTATATTTATGAGAATCTATATCTTTGCAGTATCATGTGTGTATGTGTGTGTGGCTGTGTAGCTGTGTTCATATGTAAGGCACTGAGAGGTTTGTTGAGAGCATTGTTATTGATTTTTATCACTTCTCTATAGATAATTTTCTCCATTGATTTATAACAATGTACTATGCATACATCGCACTCCTTGTGTATAGGAGATATAATACTGCCATAACTCAAGATATCATGTTAGGATGTGGCATCATATGAAGAAACCACCAGGCATTGTTAAACACAAATGCATTGCTAACACTTCTGCAATCTTTCTGGTGCAGTTTATTACCCTGAAAATCCACTTTGCATTTAAATGAGCTTCTCTCCTCAAGTCAACTGAAATATTTAGCTCCCTAATTTTTGCCTCTCTCCCTAATTTTTGTCTCTCTGTCTCTTTCTCTTTGTTTTCTCTTATGTTTTTTCTCTTATATTTCTCTCACTGTCTGTACTCTGGTATTCTCTCTCTCTCTCTCTCTCTCTCTCTCTCTCTCTCTCTCTCTCTCTCTCTCTCTCTCTCTCTTTGTTGCCTTCATATGCAGGTTCTTAGTTTCAATGATTATTTTCCTGCCCAGGTGTGTCTCTTGTCTCTGCTCAGCAGGGTGAATAATGCCTCAGAGGTCACATATTGCACATGCTCTATCTGAGTTGTGAAACCATGACAGAGAGAGGGGAGTGAAGACTAAAAAAAACTGCACAGCTGCACAGATGGGTTGTATGGGCTGAAAAGTCACTTTATAACTGTGTATTGAGGAAGAACACTATGAGCTTATCTCGGTCACATTGCATTAGAAAAATAGTAAATCTGTGATGTGAGTGTATTGGGAAGTGGCGGTATGGTTTGACTACATCGAGTCTTGTTTTATTTGCTGTTATTTAGAAATGGCAAAATCCAGTTCGAATGTAAAGCAGTATAAAATCTTGGCCAGGGCCTTAAGCATGAGAATTATAATTATCAAAGCTAGCAGCATATAATGAGTGTATCAGCCTCTGAGAAAATCTGAACAGACACATAGTGAAAGTTTATATAGTGCTTGTGACCAGACTTGTGGTCTTCTGGTTTCTTTATTATGTATACCCAATTAGCAGCATGTCTGTTCATGTGAACCTCATAGCAAACTCTGATCTGTCACAGATTCTGCCTTAAACCAATATAAATCTCAAAAAACACACCGAAATGTCATTTTATTTATCTTTAAGGACTGTCAGACAACAGCCTTCCAGTTCGAGGCTATGACCTACAAATAATACCCACATGCTCCAGCGTCAAGTGAAGAGTTGTTCTTGTCTATCCTACCACATGTGTAGTTCCTGTAGTTTATTTACATGTAACTTATGCAGTTCAGGCTGTAAGTCTTCTGCAAGTCTATAATAGAGTAAGGCATGTAAAACATTACTATTTGTGGAGGAAAATGGCCAGTTTCAAACACCTCCAGGAATCTGTGAATCAATTTTAATTATTACTCTCCAACAAAAACCTATAGGGACCTTATTTAGAATTTGGGTTCTTTTAGACAACAAGGCTCATACAGAGACATGTTACAGGGTACAGGTTGGTATAGGATCTGCCACTGAGACAAGAATCACTAAGGTATCCTCCAGGAACATGTTATAGGGTGTAGGTTGGCTTACTGCTAAAAAAAAAAAACCCATTTCTTGCTTGCACATTATGTCGTTCTGGTTCAATCCAGACCCGGTACAGCTGTGACACAGCCGCTGCACAGGGACTCAGTGGAGTGTATCTGTCGCCCTGCCCACACGCGCTCCCCACAGTGTGTGTGTGAGTGTGTGTGTGTGTGTGTGTGAGTGACTCGCTAATTCTGTTTACCACGGAGCAGCGGAGCGCACTAGCACCATGATGGATTACTGAAAGGACTAAAACAGAACCATGCCTGCTGTGTTATTTAAAAAAGGGGAAACGTGTAGGAATTTGTGCATGCTTCAACACTCATCATACGTAAGTCAGAAGTTTATACTGAATGATTTTTCTTTATTTTAATACAGAAAAAATGCATGTATCCAGAAACTAAATGTTTGTCTTTGCTGTTCTTCTGGAGTCAGTAGGTTGTTTCTACATGATGTCCATCAAGTCACATTTTATCCAGAGCGTAAAAGTTGTATACAGCTAAGCTGGTGCTTCAGTACATGTTGCTTTACTTTAGTAGTATTGTTGATCAGTGTTGTATGAGTTGAGCCAGTAGGTGTACCGGTGTTGGGATTGCAGTGTTCACCGCAGTGTTGTCAGTTGAAACCGTTTTCCGGTTGAAGGTGCGCTCAGCTCAGTTCTTGTGTTTTCGGTTTTGCTCCTGCGGCCGCGCTCGCACATGATTAGGTGAAGTTTGAAATATTCAAATGTAAACATTCAAACTGAGACTTCCTCTGCTGTGTCACTTGCAGGGCTGCTGCACTCCGTCATCCGAGTCTCTCTGTGTCCCAGCATGGCTCGCACCGTGTCTCCGTTCCGCGTTTGGAGCCGCCGGTGGTAAAGCGCACAGGAGCCGCAGGAACTGGAGAGCTTTAAGCGGGTAGTGTTTACGCAGACTGATGTCGGGAGCTGGATATGCACACACATCAGCACCTGCTCGGAGGAAGAAGAGTTTGAAGAAGGTTGGAAAAGTGGTTCATCACATCAACCCCCTGAGGATTATCTGGCACAGCAGAACGGATCTGCTTGGATGAGTAAGTGATCAAATCACTGTCAGTAATACGCAGGCTATTTCTCTCTCTCTCTCTCTCTCTCTCTCTCTCTTTCTCTCTCTCTCTCTCTCTCTCTCTCTCAAACACACACACACACACACACTTACAGTCTCCTAGTCACAGCAGCAAAGATGAGTCATTCTTTCAGACAGGAAAACATTTAGAGTGGTGGATAAAGGCAGCTGTTGGCAGTGTTGAGTTGAAAAAGAAGAGAGTGAAATGAGTGTGTTAGTGCATATGTGTAATGAGACAAGATGAGGTAAGAGACTGTGGGATGCATCAAAGTATTCTGGTTAACTTCTGCATTATGAGGCTCATCATCAGTTATTGCTTCTCTATAAGTCATAAGACTTTAATCTACAAGGGCACCACAGTGTGTGTGTGTGTGTGTGTGTGTGTGTGTGTGTGTCAGAGAGAAAGAGAGAGAGACAGGGAGAGACAGAAAGAGAGAGAGTTGTTTTTATGTGAGAGGGCAGCCCACACATTGTCCCTATAAAGACACATTACCACTGCTAGTAGTTCAGTATCGTAATGATAGACCCACAGCCTAGAGCACTTATGGTTCTGGTCATGCCCCCATCAATTAATGTTTATTTTTATTCTCCACACCTATGGTGCAGAATAATTACACTGAGTTGCTATCTGTAATGTCTAACAAGGTTGTGGACACTTGTAGTAGGATCTTGGTCCACTTCTTGATTCAAAACGCCATATGATCTACTTCTCAATGATCACTGCAAAACATGGATTTTGACATTTTTATCCTTTTGTTGAAGGTTTTATCTATGGAAAAAAATCTGCCCCAAAGCAGCCCCAAGGCACTACTGAACAACCACCATATTTTACAGTGCGTTTCAGGTACAGCCCCCTGTATGTGTCACACAAAATGATCTAATCTGAATTAAACACATGCATGCTCAGGTTGCATTTTTTAAATGCTCTCAGGGAGGACTTGCACCACTTACAAACAGCTTGTTGTTATGTATATGTTTAACAGTTAATGAGCCTCAACAACCACAAGAATAAACTAAAATCGTAAGATTTATTGCCTCCTACAGTTTGTGGACGATGATCTCCTGGGTCCAATTCCTGGCAAATTTCCACACATTTTTATGTGCGCTACATGCTTATGTATTTCTTAAAACTACTATGCAAACTAACTATGCTTCTTTTAGGATAAAAACTTTTTAGGAATTTTAAATATGTATAACCTCAAAGTATTATGCTCTGAAATGATTTTTACCCAAACCAGAACATGATTCACTGAAGTCCACACCCACAGCACTCTCCCCATTGCTCACCTGTGACCTGCCAGTTCTGTTTACCATAGAGCACACACACACACACACACACATACACACACCATGAGAAGTAACTGCAGGGACTAATAGTGCCAGTAACTGCAAGATGATGAGTTGGAGATTCTAATTATAGTTGTTCTCAGACTGGGAAATTAGTCATTTCTATAGAAAAGAATACAGCACACAGAATATCGTACCTCAATGTCTTACACTGGTATGAGACAGGAAGTTATATGATACCGTGCTATTAACCAGAGAGTCATTCGATTCAAATTACATGTTTGATAAACGTGTATAAAGTTAAATCCCTCCATAACAGTGCAGAAACTACTGCTGTTGTTTCAGTCATGTTTGTTTATAGCGTAGCATTACACAATGACAAGTGGGAGTTGAGTGGGGGAGGAAAATTTCAAGTTTCCAAATGGTAATTACAAAGTGATATGTGTGCATTATAACAACACAGACATGCATACTTAGTACTTTTACGTAGAGGGTGCTTTCTTTATAGGCTGTTCAAGTAGAACAGAAATTGAAGAGGAGTTTAAAGAAGACATTTTTATTAAACTACATAAGCATGCTATTTAGAGTATAATTACTGCAACTCTAACCAAGATATGTGGTTGCTTAAAATAAATGAGTAAACAAATGAAAGAACAAACAAATGAATGAATGAATTAACAAATGCAACTTGGATGCAAATCATGTAGGAGTATTGTAAGTAACAAGTATTTGATGGCTACACAACCAAAAGGTCAAGGCCAGAGAAGCTCTGAAGGTTATTTAGTTTCCTTTTTCAAGCATCAACTCAGTAAGTCTGTGGTACAAATAAAAAAAAGTGACTTCCTGACTGGTGGGTTTAAATTAGTTCTACCAGTTATCTAACAGAACAAAAAACTAACTTTAACAAATTACTTGGTATGCATGACTTGTTTAAACTCACTTCTCAGTACATAGTTTCAATTATAGATGCATGAGGCCGGGTGCAGAGGTCAGGTTTGCTCATAATTAGACTTAAATTATTGCCTTAATTGGGTACTTAATTTGGAACCTAATATCATAATGAGGATAAACTGTGAAAAACGTATTTTTCCTGTGGTTAAAAAGTTATGAGGATGAAAATCCTGGACCTTATCTAAATCAAATTAGAGAGGCACATTTGCATATGGACTGTGATTGGCCCATGGCTGCAATCAACATGAGTAAAATGAATGAATGAATGAATGAATGAATGAACAAATCATATTCAGGGTGAAAATCAGTTGACTTGTATCTCAAAGAATACATTTCAGGGCACAGTAAATGATTTGTAAAACTGGTTTAGTGCAGCTGTGTGTAAGAGAATCTGTAGATAAACTCCAATCTTACAGGATGTTGAACCATAAGACACTCAGGCATATGAGTGCTAACTGTGTATGTTAGGGTGCACAGGTGTTGCAGCATTGTATACATGTGGTTCTTGCATTTGGCTGTGGCCAACCAGCAATCACCTACATACTAGTTGTGCTATCATCTATTTATCTGCGCTCTGTGTGTGTGTGTGTGTGTGTGTGTGTGTGTGTGTGTGTGTGTGTGTGTGTGTGGTTCTCTTTGCATTTTCCGTCACTGAATGTTTCTAAATTAGGTTTACCATTTCTAACGTTCTTATCTTCATCAAAGGTAAATGAGCAGCATTCAAACATACTCATTGCAGCAGCTCAATACAAAATGTATTTAATGGCATATTTGCAAGTGTGTCTCGCTGTCTGCTAGAGGTGTCATTTACACTGGGCACGCTGGGGACAAGAACCCCCAAAAATACAGTCATTTGTGGCTCTTACTTGTACTGAATGAATTACTCCATTATTGACTTTTCTTTCATGTATTTATGTCATAAAAAGCCATGACTTTTACTTTGTCTGCCACTGGGAACTGCATTCCTTTTAAAAAGTTATCAAGCAACTTACTATGAAAATTAGCTACTGACACAAAAAAACGCTGTACTGCATGGAGATGTTTTAATGGACTATGTAATAGTACAACTGGTTCTTTAGCTTTGTTCATCATTTGCCAACAACTGCTGTTTCCTAGATGAACCTGTGTTGTACAGGTAGCATTTGGCAGCAGGATGTAGCTAATGTTAGCAAAACTGATAGCATATTACAGGCAGCAATTGGGCCTTTTTTGTGTACAGGCACAGACTAATGCATAATACAAAGGTCAGCCAATTTTCATATTCGCATATACCAAGGAAATGATGAGTACCTTTACACTGGTAATTTCAACGACATAATTCATCTATTCTAGGGACTATACGGCAGTTGTCTGGCTGACGATGGATGTCAGTTCTACCAGTGACTACCAAATGTCGCCACTGATGTCAGCATTACTTGTTTCCAATGTTCTTAATATTTGGGAAAACTTGCATGGGTGGTGTGCTTGACAGACATACATTAGACATACATTAGTCAGTTATATGGCTTTCATAAAGGTAGTGGCTTTCAAAGCACTTGAATAAGAGTTGCAAATGCGTCAAACTTACCATGAAGTATTACATCATCTATGCAAACAGGTTAATCTTATAGCATTATAACACATATACAAATATGTATTATAAGCAGCTTTTAAAATGATATCCTGAACAGGGGTGCTGTATACATCTATTGGCAGTGTATGGCCCACTTAAAAAAATATGTGGACATGCTGATATTGTTCCCCCACTTATCCTAACAAACTGATGCCCATGCTTTCTTAAATATCAGTATTAAGCTGTCTTTATTTAAGTTTGTCATGAACATTTTCCACCTTCCATGTAAGTTCAAAACACAACTAAAATGTTGGAAGATTATCAAACTATCTGTGATTTTTGTGTAAACAGACAGACTTACAAATACAGATACATAGGAGCACATAGGAGCAGTCTCACCTGGGAGGACTTGTTGTTAGAAGAGAGGGACAAGCTGGTCCTTTGTGACTAAGAGAGCAGAGACCAGAGGACAAGTGGAAAGAGGAAGAAGGAAGGCTTACTCCACAGGGAGGAGTGTGTTTGTGTAAGATGCTCTGACGATAAGCTAGTGAAGGTAGGAGGCAACGGGTTCTGGAAACTGGGACGGATAAATGTGTTATTTGATCTGCAAATCTCTTTGGCAAATAATTACGTTTAAAAAGAATATCACATGGTTGAATTTATGCAGCATTTGCATAAATATCTGTGTACATCTCGGTGTACATGTGGGTGTGCATTGACGTTAGTATTTAGGGAGCTGGTTACTCATCTGTATCATGTCTTGGTAAATATCACTGTCCTTCTGTTTGTCATAGTAAGTGTTTCTAGTGTACTTGCTGATTAGATTTGATGTGCCACAGACAGGATCCTATTCTAATGTCGGTCCTATCACACATCCTCATCTGTTTGTCTGACAAGCAATAACTGTCAGAGTAGATAACACATAACCTTTTCTACAAACTGCTTCCTGTTCATTACACACACACACACACACATACAGATGGAGAGAGAGAAAAAGCAATGCACAATGCATACGTGAAACAGATGATGCAATAGATTGTTTGAAGCTATTTTTGCCACTGTGATGTTTAACGACACACATTTCTCATTATGAGATTATTATATAACAACAATAACAACATTAGTTGTATTTCTACACATAATTACTCGTTGTAAAATTGCCTTATTCTATGGACAGATAATCTGGTTTCTTATTTTTAAAAATAAACTATTCATATAATGCAAAACTATTTAACAGTAAGCCCAGAATAAGACAATTTCAAGCTTGTTATAAGTTAAATATGTTGAAGTTGCCTATAGCTGAGATATTTGAAATGTTGCTGTTCTGCTTATTGCGTTAGTTTTATATTGTGTCTGTGGAGATGTGTTCATTTGTGGTTCATGTACACTGGGAAAAGCCTGCAGAATGGTAAATAACATTAGATTTTGTATGTATGGCTGTGTTGTCCTTGCCATTAATCTTTAATAACATCTGTGTTTCCTGTGATCAGGATCACAGTCCCAGGGGAACTGGCACATAAGTACAGTAACAAAAGAGATAGTACTTGCTTAGCTTAAATTCAGGTAAACAATGGCACATGTGAATGGGGTGAATGTATAAGAGGCAGCAGGTGAACAGTCAGTTCTCACAGCTGATGTGATGGAAGAAAAAATAGGAAGGTGTAAGGATCTGGGTCATAGCATCTCCAAAACAGCAAGACTTGTGGAGTGTATACAGTCCCAGTATACATTGGTTAGTACCTACAAAAAGTGATCCAAAGAAGCACAACCGGTGAAATAGTGAGAGGGTGATGAGCGTCCAAGGCTCATTAATGCACATGGAGAGCAAAAGCAAGCCCGTCAGGTCTAATCCCATAGAATGATCTGTTGCTTACGTCTTGGTGCCCTTCAAAGGTCCATGCCTTGGTTGGTCAGAGCAGTTTTGGCAGCTGTGTTGACAGGCAGTTTCAATGCTTTAACTGATCATTGTATATAAGATCTTTTGCTCTGTATTCATTAAAAATGATTAACGTATGAACACTATGATGTTGTAATAATACTCTAAAATTGTATTAGCAGCTCTTTGGCCACTATAATCTGTAACTGTTTTGTTTAATGGTGCAATTTTAAGTGAGTGTGGTCTGCACCATGGTTTATTCCAGAATGTTACACTTCCTGTTTATATATAATTTTTAAATATGTTTAACCAGAAATTATTGATTTAATATTTATTATATGCCTACACTCACATATGTGATCATTTAAATGTGTTTAGTCAAAATACACACACATATGCACTGAAGGTTTTTTAACATCCTTTCTTTTCTCATGTCCAATCCAGTACAGTGTCCCTGTAACTCCAACCCTACCACAGACAACCTACTCAAACTGGCGAGATGCTCTGTATTATAATTCAAACCACCTGGTATAGCCTCTAGTGGCCAACAATCATAATGACATGGTGTAAACGGACCAGAGTTGGTATATGCAAACTATAAAAGAAACATGAAAAGTCAGTAGGCCATCTCTGTCTCGAACCTCAGATGGCATTTCCTCGCTGCATGCTTTTCACACAGAGCCTTTAAACCTATCTGACCTCTCATGCTTAAGCTTTGACCTTTTTCTCCCTCCCCCTCAGGACATGACCCACTCCTGGCCTTCCCAGCAGCCCCCAGGTGGAGGGGGGACAGAACGATTTCTGTATTCAGATTCAAAGGTGAGTATAAAGGATATGATAGCTTTCACACTAAACCTACACTAAAGGATCCACACCTACTTACCTGACAGCATGGTGTCTGTGTAACTACCTGCTGAGTAACTCATATGTTTTATCTGCAGGAGGGAAAACGCCACAGCACTCAACACAAACAAGGTAATGCTGCATGTAGCTACAGCTGTTCACTGATGTCTGCTTTTGGTCTTTTATGTGTGAATTAATGTTAATGTAAACAAATGTGTGTGGTTTTTTTGCTATGCAGTTGCTAGCAAATGTTGATAAAACCTGTGGTCTAAGACTTTTTGTTCTCTTTCTTAGTAAGGAATGATGCCCCTATAAGGATGCCACGTGTGGCGCCTCACAAATCGTAAGTGGGACACATGACACCTGATGTGGCACTAATACTGCATGTCTGGATTGCCCCAGACTGTGAGCTTTATTATCCTGTGCAGACACACACATAAACACACAGAGGCACAATTTTGTGTTGCTATTCTTGTGAGGACCTTCCATATTTATGTAGCTTATTAATACCATGTCTATATCTAACCCTAACTGAAAAGGCAACTTCTTTCTTTCGTTTGTTTGTTCTTTGTTTTTTCATTCATTCATTTGTTCATTAATTTTAGAAAACCAGGCAAAGTTGTCCCACAAGGGAAACATGATCAGATGCTTTATATCAGAAGATATTAAAAACATGACACCCCACTTGTAATATATTTTGTTCATAAATTATAAGTTAGCATTCTATAACATTGCTGGTATTCTTTCATACACGTGTGTATTTGCAAATACACAGAAACCACAAAATTGGTTAGTAATTGGTATTCTCCCAAATGATCAGCTATCCATTGGTTCAATAGTGATCATAGTGAAACATTTACAGTTACAGGTAAGCTGTATTTTAGACATACACAGAGATGGAAAGCAGCAGTGAATGAGTTTGAGGAAGAGACGGAAAGGGTAGAACAGCAAGCAATTTTACAGCTTGAGACCAACTGCTGTTTTGAGGTTGAGTTCATGTGGAAGGTTAAGGTATGTACCCTAGCTGCATCCTCCCCCAATCCATACACGTCATTAAGTGCCATGGAGTTATTAAAGAAGAAATTAATACATGCAGACAGTCACACACAAAAACCAAACCACAATGTAATTTAAAGTCTGAGGGGTGTGTTTATGATTGTGTTTTGGGAGAGTACTTATCATCCATACTCTCAGGTCATAACTGTTCTTTTTACTATGCTGGCTCACACACACACACACACACACACACTGATACTGATGCTCGGTTAACCACTCGTTTTCCCTTTCAGCATGCTTCTTGATGATCTGAAGCTCAGTAGTGATGAAGATGACAGCGACAAGGTATGTTCAGCTTGTCATGTATGCTACAGCCTTTAGATCCGTTTAAAATTGGAGCTGCATGTCTGTGTTCTTGGCCTTTTTCCACAGCACAAATCACCTTCAGCACCAGAAAACTGGAAATGTTTCTGTATTATTTGCTATTTGTCCAGGTGCAATAGTTATTGGTGCCATTACTAACAAACTGTTGGTGTTTAGTTTGAATCACTGTGCATTGCTGATTGGTTCTGCACACTGTGTGCAGCAATGTACACAAACACAAAAGTCACCAGTTTTAGAATACTATTAGAGTGATGAGGGGATTCTGGTTAACCAAACCTGTTAACCAAAGCTGAAAACCACACAGCTGGTATAAATCCAAGTACATCTTCCATGGTGTAAACAATGAAGTAAACACACTATGTTTGTACATGTGATGACCTCGTCATTCACAGAATGATGTTACACCTACTTTTACTCTTAAACTTTTAATAGGACCAGTTGAAAGAAAACTAACCAGAATTCCTAGTTACATTTTAGACCAGGTTTTTGTTTTGGAGTGTGCAGTGGGAAAACATCCTTCTACTACTGAGAGTCTTGCCAAGTAATATGGCATTCATGGTCAGACACACTTTCCCTTTTTTGTGCATGATTATTTATAAGTTGTTGTCAGTTGTCCTTTATTACCTGAGAATAGGTGGAGTAGAGAAAACGACGAAAAAGAAGTTAGAAGAGTGAGTGTGTCTGTTTCGCCTCAGCCTGTACAGGGTCAATAGCAGTTCAATTGCAGCAATTCTATGGACTGACTGTGAGACACAAACAGTGTCGTTTTGGACATGCATTGGATCTGTCCCAAATGTGCTTTGAGACACACAGGTTTAACTCTTTGCTTTGACCTAGTTCCTGGGAAGAGACTTCCTTTATTTATTTATTTATTTTGTCTGCTTTCAGTCTGTTACAACATGGATTATTATTTTTAACACAGAGCAATTAACTCCAGTTGCTCTGGGGTGTGGAGTAGCAGTGTGTGTTAGAGAATATTTTAAGTATGTTTAAGAGTTGTGTGTGTATTTGCCTTTAAGCATTGAACTCTTGGCATCTGAGTCACAGCAACTTGATTCATCATCATATTATGATTCAAGTTATGACCTTTCTATTAGTTCAGATTTAGTTAATCTTAATGTGCTGCTTGTGATCAGTGTTTTGTTGCCTCTTTTGAATTCAAATATGTATAATACTTAACATTTGATATATATTTTTTCTTATAAAGGGACCTCGCCAAAATGCTTCCTGGTCCGAAAATCACAAGTATGTGTTCATAATAGTGTTTTAATCTACTTTAAACTAGCAGACATTACCTTATCATTAATGAATTCAAACATACATGTAATTTATATGCACTGTGATTTATTACTCATGCCTGTGTATATGTGTATGTGGGTGTTGACTGACAGCCTGTCAGGGCAGCATACACACACACATGGCAGGAGGGCAAGACATTCCAGCTCGGGCTCCTCGGGATCTGATTCCTCCAGTGAGTCTGGGAGCAGTAGCCAGCGGTCACGTAGCCCAAGCCCAGAAGCACAGACTCAACCTGAGGTCTCCAGCCAGCCACTGTCTCTTTCCTTCAGCAAAGAGGTACTTGTACAATTTTGTTTCAAATAATGTTTGTTTGATTGTTTTGTGAACTGACTAGCAGAAGTTATTTGGCGTTAGGTATAGAGAGTGGAGGAGGAAGCACAGGGAGGAGTGAGTGGGGTATGAGGAATGTGTAAAGGGGGGGGGGCTGCAGGTCACTGAGAATTTAGAGTTTCAGTGTGATGTCAACATGTGGAGTCTCCTCGGACTAAATAGGTACAGGGCACAGTAAAATAAATCCCAGTTGATTTGGATACATACAGTGAAATGTGTTGAAGAACATCAGACTGATCGGTGATTAATGATCAACTACATCACATACGCAAAGTCTGCATCCATTTGTCACCTGGAGCCAAAGTGTATGGTTGTACTTTTCAGATCATTATTTTGGAGGAAAGAGAGTTAATTGTCAGAGGGGGTGGGGAAGCTAGAAGGGTCTGCTACCCTGCTCATTCCAGGAACAGAGACCCAATCCGCTGTATGAATGAAAGTGCCTGTGTGACATAGCTTCCTTTACATGCTGAACATGCTGTATATAGGAGCCTGTGAAGCAGAAAGAAGGGAACGCCATATGTTTTTCATCTATGCATGGCCATTGAGTGTCTCTGAGGAGGAAAGCGTTGGAAACAACGTGCCATTCCAGGTAGAGGGTGGTTGGGGGGGGGGGAGAGGGCACAAGTGATGCAGTGTCTTCACTGGAAAGAGGGTGAGGGATGGGGAAGGGGGGGTTGTTTGAGTAGAGCGGTGAATGTTTAATTTAGTGTAGGTCAGCCACCAGAGGAAAGCAGGGAAAGTAGACTGCTCTCATTCATATGTATGCTTGCAAGTGAGTACCATCCCATTATATTGATTTAGCTTAATTACTGCTTTACTGTTCACAAAGGGGTTAGGATTAAAACATTTAGGATATAATCTTTATTTTCTTTTATAAAGGAGAGTTTTGTTTTATTGTATATGAGGTTTGGAAGCTCTGTAAAAAGTGCTGCTTCAAATGTCTTGTTTTGATATGCTGTTTAAAGGGTGGTGAAAGGATTATATGTATGATATCATGTTTTCCCAGAATATATGGTATCAGCTGTTTACACAGAATCATTTCTATCAGTAGTTCTATTTTTACTCATATTGCTCTGCTTTAGTCTCTCTCTTAGGTTACAGAGTCCATGCTCTTATGTCAACAGTCTCATTTTAGTCCATTCCTCTCACATACATTGCGCCAACCCATTCACTCCATTTAGCAAATGAAATACAAATCTATATCGGCATGTACAGTTGAGTTGTGGTTATGTTTTTATGAAATGTCTCATGCAACATAGATCAGTCCTGATATTACTAAACTGACTTATCAAAATATGATAAGGACATTTTATCAACATTTCACCAACATCATCTCAGTGTCATCTGAATATAATCTACATTTTAGAATTGCAAAATGAGTTCCAGTATGAATCTTTGCAGTATATAATTAAAAACATGCATTTAATTTAAGCATATGTGTGTATTTTCTCTCTAGATTTACTTTGGGCTTTATGCACTGAATCTTTCTCTTGTTCTGTGTCCAGAATCAGGATTCATCCTTGACACAGTGGCAGCTGAACAAGTGGCTTGAAAAAGTTCATAAAACCAGACCGTCAGATCACGATCCAGGAGGAGGTCACAGCTCTGGTGCAGGCTTTGATTCTAGAGGACCATCACCAGGAAGATACTGGGAGAGAGATTCTGGCCTTGGGACAAGAGAGAGCTACAGCCCAAGCCAGAGCCCTGTCCCTAGTCCTAAGTTTGACTATAGCCCCAGGCATAATCATCGATCTAGCCCAGAATATAGCCCTTGTCCAAGCCCAGGAATTAGCCCTGTGCCAAGTCCAGTGCCCAGTGTTTGCCCAAGCCCAGGTACTAGCCTAAGAATAAGTCGAAGTCCTAGTCCTTTACCTCTTCACCCACCCAAAAGCCCAAGCCCTAGCCTTACCTCTGTTCCTGGCTCTCCAAGAATCACTTCTTATGCTCAGGTTCACCAGGAAAGCTCCAGGCTTACTACACAGGCTACATTTACCTCAAGTCCTGTGCGTCAACCTAAGGTCAGACCGTGGTTGCCAACAGACCATAACAGTCAACGTATTAATGACTCTAGACAGAAAGATTCTAGACAACCGTCCCACCCACAGCATCATTCCAAATATAACTCAACTCACAAAGAGACTTTACACAAGCCAAAATCCCAAATCAGTGAATCTAGATCAAAATCCAGGTCTAGTCCTGTTCCACATCAGTCTCAGTCTAGCTCCCAGTCCAACCTCAGCCCTAAAACAAAAGACAGGCACTTGTCTTTAACTGACCGTAGAACTGAGCATAGCCACAGACCTAGTGAGCATAAGAGCAAATTGAGTTTAAATTCCAAACCAAAGCCAAGCCCCACGCCCAGAACTAAAGTTGCAACTGACACGAACAGTCACTCAGTCCACAGTTCCAGCTCTAGGCCCCCACCTCGGCCTGCCCCTGAGATTTCAGCTAGGTCCCACTCAAAACCTAGCTCGAGACTCAGCCCCTGCTCAAACCAAAAAACTAAATCCAGGGAGGAAGCTGTTCCCAACAATAGGAATTCTCAAAAGGAGCAAAAGCCAAGGGACCGAGAGCCAGATTTGCATAGCAGGGGTAAGGCCCAGGGAAGACCCCTGGTCCAAACTACAGAAGCTCAAAGACACAGGAGACTGGCGGAGGAGCAGCTAATAAGGCAACGCTGGATCCGGAGTTCTGAAGACGAGGAGGAAGAGGGTAGGAGAAAAGATCTAGGAGAAAGAGAAAAGAAGAGTAGGAGGAGGAAGGAGCATAATGCTGAAGGGCAGGCGGTACAGCCCAAGCAGAGACCCCACACCAACAGTCAGCATCAGCCCCAAACTGAATGCTATGGACCTGAGCGGGTGGATCAGAAGAGGAAGAAGAGGAGGAGGAGCAGTGAAGAACACTCCTCCAACCCTGGAGTTATAGACTCCAACCCTTCTCCTCCACTTTCCCCACCCTCTCCAACTCCCGCCGTCCGCCCCACAAGCCGAACTTTTACCTCCTCATCCTCTTCTTCCTCTTCTTCTTCCTCATCTTCCTCAGAATCAGACTCTGAGCCCAGTCCTCCCCCAAATGTTACTAAAGTTCCTGCGGACTCTACATCTAGCCAGAGACCTGCACCAAAACAGAGGCACCAGGAGCAATGCAGACCCTCTGAATTGAGATCAAATGACACTTCACCAGATGAAGGACAACAGCGTCCAGGCAAACACAAACTCTACACACTGGTGCCATTTGGCCGTACTGAGAAGTCTACCACTGTCTCTCATCGAGGACTTAGAAATCTGGTAGTCAAGATAGACCTCTCACTTTTGGCCAGAGTTCCTAATACAAGTGAGGTCCCACATAGAGGGTCTTCATCTTCATCATCCTCATCAGCAGCAGCTAAAGCTAAAGAAAAGACTTCCATGAGACATCCGTACCACCAAGACCACGAAACCAGAGATGCCAAGAGCAAAAGGAAGGTTAGAATTAAAGCTGATTAAACAATCAGAAAAATGCAAAGAAATGTAAAGGTACTGTCTTTCTGAGGTGTGCTCCTGTGTTCATTTAGGCGGAGAATGGAGAGGCTCAAAGGGAAAGTAAGAGAATACATGTTCACACTGAAAAGCTCCCAGCTCCCACATATTCAGCTGACCTTGAAAAGCAAGATGCTCATTCCAACAACAGGCAGAACGAGTATGTTTAAACTCAAACACAAATTTTATATAGAACATGTATTGATTACACATCAAACATATTATATAAAATGTATAATAAAATGTATTTATGTATATATAGATCATTTTGTGTCTGAGTAACAAGAATACTGTAAACGTAATTCACTGATTGGTGAATTTATAACTCTTGTGTTAATTCATTTGTCCGTTTATTTGAAAGAAAACCTAAAAGAGGCTACGCCAATACTGACAATACTGATCAAGATTTGCATTGACTATATATATATATCAAGTCACAGTTCAGCAGTTATGTCTTCAGCTCTAATTTGCTAGTCTGAAAATAATCACTTCGTGTTAATTAGATCTTATGTCAACTGCCAACTCATTGTTTTAAGCTGATCCAGACTTAAAAGTCTCCTTTCTTAAATACACAGCCATAATGTGGATTATATTTACACCAAGAGGCCACTGTCCCCACTCTCTCCTCCATCTGGTTCAAAGATGCAGCATTCAGACCAGCAACACACAAACCCACCAAGAGACCGAGATTCCACTGTAAAAAAAACACAGGTACACAATGCAGTTCCACCCTTGATGGTTTTACCCTTGATGGTTTTACCCTTGATGGTTTTACCCATGATGGTTTTACCCTTGATGGTTTTACCCTTGATGGTTTTACCCTTGATGGTTTTACCCTTGGTTTTATCTGACTAATGTCTGTTTGGTTCTTTAGTGGTGTTAAATCTGTTAAAGCATTTTATTAATTTAATAATTTTTCTACGCTTTTAATTATGTTTAATTAAGTTCTTCTATTCTGTCAGCTTTCTTAAGAAAATGGTCTGGTCTCTATGCTAGGATCTGTAAATAAAAGAAAAAATATATATAATAATGTGGGCTACCAATGACAAACCAACTAGAACAAGGTGGTGTCCATGTTTGTTGCTATGTAGACTATGCCTTTTGCAGTGCATTTACATAGGTAGCAAATGTTTACGTGTTCTGGGGTGTGGATCTGGATTGTACCATGAAGTGAAGGTTGTATTTGAACATAACATTTCAACACATAGCTTTAATGGTACCTCTGTTGTAGGTACAAAAAACACGGCCCAAGATTGAAGCAGAGTGTGCAGGAGCATCAGGAAACACACAGCCCCCTTCTGGAACCTGGGCTCCATCTGCAAAGGAACTATCCTACAGAGGAACTGTGCCTTACACTGATGTGTGAGTTATTAGTATTTCCTGTGTTTCCCTTTTCTTAATCCCAATAAATGTCAGTAATAATATCCATGAAATATCCAGCCCTAAAGCTCACAATGCAATCTTCTACCATTTTCACTTTAGCTCACACCATGCAGAATACTACATGCATGAGGCCAAAAGACTGAAGCATCGAGCTGATGCTATGGTATGTTAACAATGCAGACACTCATTGCTGCAGTCACAGCAATGTGACTACTATATTACACTAGGGTACGCATTGTAGTTTGAGGAGAGTAAATGGCTATTAAACATGTCTCACAGCTTATTTGAACATTGTGCAATCATTTAATTCAGTTGTCCTAATCTTTTTCCTCGTTGCTGTTAGGTGGATAAACTA
>JAOVVF010000047.1:23021621-23038085 GCA_028565595.1 Duopalatinus emarginatus
TCTGTCTGGTGGTCAGTCAGTGTAGATGTAAATAATTAAAACTTTTGAGATTTTTTTTCAGTGTTCAGCCTTGTCTACTATAACAAGTCATCTTAAACAATTATCTCCTTTTGAATGGCTTGTTCTGATTATGTACTTTGATATATGTTTTGAATGTCATAACAGCACCATATTTTGGTAACAGTTCTTTTGTGCACCTTTCTGGACAAAGGCTTCTGCACGTTTCAATCTCTCACCCCTTGTTGTCTGCTGGTTTCAAGCAAAGGTCTTATAGTATAGAGATCTACTACTCTATAAAAAATGAATGGGGAAACGGTGTCAAAGGAGGGTTATGGGCCTACTGAAGTCTTTGATTAACGCATACGCAGATTACTGAAGCTTTGACGGCTTTAACTGGTTTCCGATGCATGTTGTTAGGACAGTATTGTACAACAAGGTTGTACATAATGGCATTTTATTGATTGATTCTGATTTTATTATTATTATGTTGTTAGTTTACTATTTTATATATATAACATTGATATAGCATCAAGCATCTCATGTCTGTAAAGCAGAAAGGTGTTGTAAAGTCTTGGCTCCCATTATGCGCATGTGTAGTAGCCAGACGAACAAAAAAAAATTAAAGAAAAAGGGAGGGGGGGGCAGCTATCACATCTCCAAATGTTGAAAATGACTCAAATCTTCTGCATTGGTAAAAAATCTATCAAAAAAAATTACCCAGAGTAAGCCAACTGACAAAACAGTACTGGTGCATTCAAGCCACAAGCTCCTCCTCCGAGAGGGTTTTTAGCGTATGTGGCAACATTGTCACATGTAAAACAGCAGCTCTGAACTGTCTTGCCAAATTAGTGACTTTGTTGCTTTATTTAGCGACTATTCAGACCCCTCTAGTGACTTTTCAAAAAAAGCGACTAACGACAAATCTGGCAACTTTTTCTGGTGTTATTGGAGACTTTTTGAGACTCGGACATGAAAGCACATCTTCAGTTCCTGTTCCACAACACTAACAGTTAGAGCAAAGAGCAGACACACACAGCTCCACATCAACACTGCAAACCACATGCACATACACAAAGCCACCACTGATCCCGCTGATTTTGTAAATATAAATGCGTCTTCAGGTGAGAGGCTTTGCTATGAGCACAATATGCTAACATTTAACAACACAGGACAAAATTAATTAATGATTTATTAAATTTACATTGAAATGATTTTTGTATTGTGGGTCTAGACAAAGCATTAAAGTCATGGGAAGTTTTGGGAAGAGACGGCTTGTTTCATTGAAGACGGATCATGTAGACTAGCTTGTATTTCTTGCCAGAAACCTCTAAAGTTTTAAAAACTGTAGGGTTTTCCATAGGGTGTCAACACTCAAACATGTCCCTGCAGAAACGTGTATTTATTGTTACACTTTTTGTGCATTCCCGCTTTCCATGCTTAACAGAAAGCAGGAAACTTTACAATGTGGCGGTTAGCTACACAATCTAGTATAGGTTATGGCTTTTATACTACGAATTCCATCACTAGTGTCAGTTCTTTAAACTTAATATGGAGTATAAAAAGTGCTGTTTAAGTGTCTCAAACACACACACACAAACGTGTGATTCAGAGTGGCAAGAGGATTTAGTTTGTAAAAAAATTGGAGGATATGTAAGGGACATGTCATTATTTGTTTAGCTGGTTTAACTTAATTATTTATTTATGTTGTAGGCTACATTTTCATTTACTTTTAAATACATTTCCAGAACACTTAGGTTTGCCTTTTGTTAACATGTGTAATATGTTCTTAACATGTAGCCTAATTATAATGTTCTTGTATCACTTTCTTAAACACACTGTAGGTCTGTGACTTAATCAAGTATTTATCTACTTCAGTCTTTATTTTGATAAATAAAATTTTTTTTCTGACATCTTGTTTAGCTTTGCTAAAATTTCACACCATGAAAAATAGCAAAATATACAATCATTGGGGAAAAAGTTAAGACATCCAATGAAAACCTTTGTCTTAAACCTATTTAAACATGGAGTATATTGAGAGATATGTTCTCTTCTGTTCATAAAACATAGCATTATTTAAAACAGATTTTCTTTACGTTATTTTTCACAACATATATAATATTGTCTTGTATATCGCCATTCAACTAAAATATATCAGTATATGTTTTTGTTTGTTTGTTTGTTTGTTTTTTTTCTTGTCCATATCTCCCAGCCTTGAACTAGGATTCTGATATGTGTTTTTGGTTCACAAATGTCTCCTCTTGTGACTATTCAGTCTGTGCTTTAGACAGTGCAGGGTCACATTTCACCAATTCTACATCTCGTAAAAAAAAACTAGGTAGCTGGTTAGCACAGTGATTAGAGTGCTGTTGCTGCTTATTTACATTTTTTGTGGAATTCATTGAGGGTCTAGCTTGAATCCAACAGAGCTGATCTGGCTAATTAAGTAGTCTGATTATCTGGAGCAGGTGTGCAGGATTAGGGTAGGAACCAAATTCTAAAGAAGTTAAATCTTCAGGAACATGGTTTACTACCGACATAATGTAATCAAAAGACTGAGGCAGCAGGGTGGGGCTGGGATGGAAACCATTGTGTTATGATGGCAAAGTGCTTAGACGTTCTGTTATTAATCAGAAAGATGGATTAAAATGTTTTTCAGTGATATTTCAATGCATTTTATTTGTAAAATATTTGCAAGTGTTTGAGTCATAGGCAACTCGAGTACAGAGCATAAAGACATCAACATATGAAGCATATGGTTTCAGAAATGGTGTCACTGATCCGTTTAAGACATATGTGGCTTGTATTTACACTTTACATCTGTTTCTGTAGTTGCTGAACCTTCCTGTCATTTCTGCAAGAGAAATGCATTACCTCAGTATCAGGCAACACTACCTGAAGGGAAGGTCTTAAACTTCTGCAGTTCTCAGTGTGTCACAAAATTTCAGGTACAAGCATTACGAACTGTGTAACATAGACCTGCATGGTGTAATTTGTCTGAACGGACTACTAATGAATATATGGGTCTTTAGGGCTATAATTAGACCATAGTGGGACTACGCTTTTGGAACGTCCACCAATTTCAGTGTTTCTCACATTTCCCTGTTTTTATAGAATGCCACTATACAAACTTCAGCCAATGGCCAACTTCCTGCCTCAGCTTCTAGTAACGTCCAGTTGAAATGCAACTACTGCCGTGGCTCCTTCAGCCTGAAACCGGAGATTCTCGAGTGGGAGGTAGTGTCATGTTATCGCCTAAGTCTGTTGTTTTATCATTACTGTTTATCTTACTTAATATCCTTTCCTGTTTATTTCAGGATAAAGTCTACCAGTTTTGCAGTAAGACATGTTGTGAGGACTATAAGAAGCTCCATTGTATTGTGACCTTCTGTGAATATTGCCAGGAGGAGAAGACGCTTCATGAGACTGTCAAGTTTTCTGGGGTCAAAAGGCCTTTTTGTAGTGAAGGTACCTCGTACATGTCTTTTGTTTTTTGTGACTTAATAAATCTCGCCTAATAGTCCAACTGTTCAAGTGGCTAATTATTTAAAAGTGTAGAGTAATCTGTTTCGTAGAAATCTGAGCAATACATCTTTTAATTTCACTTTCTTTCAGTTTACTTTTTTAGGGTTTGAATTGCATCCATAGTAGACAAATAAGCTAATAATTTAAAGACAGTAAAGATTGTAACTGATTTATAATAAATGGTGGACAGGATTTCCATAACTAAAAGAAAAAAAGAGCCACTGCTGTATAGATTACTTGATTAATAGAGTAACTGTCTACTTCCTTTTTTTGGCTGCAGGTTGCAAGCTGTTGTTCAAGCAGGACTTTATACACCGCCTGGGCCTCAAATGTGTTACCTGCAACCATTGCTCTCAGATGTGTAAAAAATCTGTTACAAAACAGATAGACGGTGTCAATAGAGACTTTTGCAGTGAGCCTTGTTCCAAGAAGTTTCATGACTGGTACTACAAGGCAAGGAATTTAATTTTAATTACGTGTCTGTTTTTAAAAATGTCCTGTGATTATAAATTTATTGCTGTTCACATTCTGAACTGTAATGTTGATTCCTATTATAATATGAGGCCAGAGTACAGGGATTTATTCCTTTGTGTCCATGTGCTGTCCTCATTTGCTTTTTAAACATGTGCTTCTCTTGTTTTCCCACCAGGCGGCGCGCTGTGACTGCTGTAAGGTGCAGGGGAACCTTACCGAGTCTGTGCAGTGGCGGGCCGAGATGAAGCACTTCTGTGACCAGGAGTGTCTCCTCCGCTTTTACTGTCAGCAAAATCAGCCCAATATGGTGACTCAGAAAGGGCCAGAAAACACAGGCTTTGGTAATAAACAATCCTAATAAAACCATGGAAATTATGTAATACCTCTCAATAAGTGATGTAATAATTATTTTGTCTTCTAATAGGACAAACACACGGATCAAAGTTAACTGTGAGTATTAACATTTTTTCTCATCAACATGTTATTGTTGAAAGACAGGAGAAAGAATATACATTGTATATAATATAATCTCCCTCTGCTTATCTGTGTCTTGTCTCCATACAGCTGATCAATCAGGGACCTGTGTCATATGCTGGAGGAGGGATGGTTAAGGATGTGAAGAATAAAGCTGTTCTATGTAAACCGCTCACCATGACTAAAGCCACGTACTGCAAACCTCATATGCAGAGCAAACCGCTGCAAACAGGTGGACTGTCACATACAAACTGCTTGAGAATAGGGCCTGTACATGTGTTAATTATTGACACTGACTAACACACATTTTGTCTCTGCAGAAGAAGATGGCTTGGAGGGATTGGTGAAGGAGTATGTCCCTGTTCCAATTCCTGTTCCTGTTTATGTTCCGGTACCTATGAATCTTTATGCTCAGGCCACACCCACCTCTGTTGCAGTACCTGTACCTGTAAGTTTCCCTCTCAATTACCAAGATTACCAAAAATGCGGCACTAAAATTAGTCATTTACTGCTGGAGAGACATGCGTATACCTTGAATGTATGATAAAGTTGTAGAGAAAATCCTGTTTGTCTCTGCTGTTCTCAGGTACCTGTGCCAGTGTTTCTGCCTACCACATTGCAGAGTGCTGAACATATTGTGAAGACCATAGATGAGCTCAAAGCCAAGGTTCCAACTGATCCTCTTGAAGCTGATCTGATAGCTATGGCTGAAATGATTGCAGAGGAAGATAAGAAACCTGACTGCCTAGGTGTGAAGCTTTTCCCAGAAACCACTTTTTTGTGTTTCTGCCTTGATAACTAAAGCCAACACTTAACACTGGCTGTGAGATCATGTCGAATAGGGTTAGCACTGACAATTTGTTCAAAACAATTTTGGGGCAAAAAAAATTGTAGCTATTCTTTAAAAAACAATTAAAATGCAGTGATATAAGTTATAAGTGAATGCCTGTTATAAGTGAATGCCATGTTTCGCTCCTGTTGGTCACATCACAGCAGGATACAGTTATGGTTCAAGGTCTTTCCATTTAGAGATTTTTATTCTCCATCTTTGATTTTGTGGTTTCAATTTTATGTATTCAAGGAACTTGAGTGTGTAAGTGACCTAGTTATATGCGCACACTTTTTTTTTTTATCTCGGTGTATTTTTTATTTTATTTTTTTTACCCAGTGCTGATTTAAAATTTTGTCCTTTCTGCTGAAGTAGTACTTTATCAAAAACGAAGCATTTAGTATTTTCATTCGAATGTAGACTGCTATAGATGTACATTCTGTTTCCATTATCTTAAATACCAGTTCTATCCATATCCAGTATGACAGCATCCACCAGCCATATTTTATTTAGTGTTTTTTTTATCTCAACCGAATATGTGATGCCATGGATCAAATAACAAATACACCGGCTATTTATATTAAAGATATTTATAATATTGAGTAGTTTTTACTGATATTTCCACATTTTGAGTAATTGTGTTTTACATTTATCTTTTTTAGATATCAAATGTGAAAAGGGGAGTAGAGGTGTTAAAAGGGAGAGAGTCAATAGCACCAGTGGTGGCAGCAGTTCAGAAGATGAGGAAGAGGAAGAAGACAAGTATGATCCTGAGCTGGACCTGGAAAAAGATCTTCCTCAAGGTTACAAACTGATTAACAGTTGTATAAGTTGTATGTTGGTTGTATAAGTTGTATGTTGGTTGTATAATGTAATCGATTACCAGTATTCAAGCTAGCCTTGTTATACACCATGTTCCTGATGGTAATACATGTGTAATGTAGGTAAACGTAGAGTCTGTTAGCAGCGATTTAAACTATACAGTTAAGTGTAGAGAAGTATTTTGACGTTCTAATTTTTCTTAGCCTCAGAGTCTGTGCCCACCTTGGAGGGCATGGACACGGAGATGGGTTTCACACTGCCGCCTGTCCTCACTGAGGAGAAAGAAGAGACGTCCTGGACCCGAACCAGGAGGAAGGTACCCAACATGTGCATCATGAGATTTTTACTCATGCATGTCCAGTGATTATAAACACTATGCTGTTCACATGCTGATGTGCAGTGATTGCTTATAGTTTATTATGAGGACATTGCCTGAGCAGTGTCTACAAAGTGTATCTTTACTTTTTATTTTGAAGTCATTATCTTTAGCACCCATTAATTTTCAAGTTCATTATGATTAAGGGCGTCAAGAGGCAGGCCATGGAAGAAGAGATCTCTACGGAGTCATCTTTATCTACAGAGCCTTTCGCAGCAGATGCATCTTTCCCCCTGAGCTCCAAGTATGGCCTGAATGCCTGGAGGAGATGGTCTACATCATCAGCTGCGGAGTCCAGTGATGAAAATGATAAAGGTGCTTGTAAACAAGGTGAGAAAAGTCACCACCTGGTTATGAGAGATTCATTTACAAGTCAGTATAGAGGTGCTTTTTGAACTACGTATTCTAAATGTGTCCAATGATTTGAACTCTAATGCTGTTCACATTCTGAAACCTCTGGTGTTGATCAGTTAAAGTTATGAGGACACAAGCTTTTTATTTTAAGAAATGACTCAAATGTTGATAAAAGGCTAGAGATGAACATTGCCTTTATAGAGGTCATGTTAGAGGATGATGGGTGAGTGGGTGGGTTAGAGGTGCACTCCTTTATTTATTGATCAGATGAAAAAAAAAGTCATGATCCTTTATCACTTTGTTACTGAACACTTTGTTTTATATTGGGAATTTCGTCTGTCTGGTGGAAGAATGCTATTAGGTGTTACTTGTGGCAAAATAATTTACAACTGCAAGATTGATACAAACCAGATTTATAGAGTGTGAAATATTTGTCAGAGTGATGACAGTTCTGGGACATCTTACCATTGAAAGATTTTTTTTCTATTGATTGCAGTGATTTGTAATTAAATCTTTATTTTTATTTATTTATGTTTCAGTTTAAATTCCATCCAATGTAAGTGAGCATGTTGTATAATCACAATGACCTTCGTTTTTGTGTCTGTGTCCAGTGACTCCATCTCGGTTGAAAGGTAGTCTTATTTCTCTGAGTGCAGCAGATCTGAGCAAGGCTTTAACTCAGTTCGTCAGAGAGGTCCGTCGGCCCAACGGTGAACGCTATGCTCCTGACAGTATTCTCTACCTTTGCCTCAGCATACAAAAGGTATGCTTCATATTTATGTACCTTTTGTTTTATAATTGCAGTTTGAACAATTTAATTGGATTGGAATTATTTGGATTTTTAAAGCTTTTTTGGATCTAATGTATATGCTACAGAATAGAAAACCATAAAGTGCACACACAGACTTGCATTTGCTAGTCTGTCCTGACCTAATAATTACATGAATGTAATGACTGCTTGGAAACTAACGAGACAGATGAGCTATGAGAACGGTAGATAAATTTCACAGAGCAGTCTCAATAGCATATTTGTCTAATGCATAGCTTCAGGACAAATACACTGATCAGCCATACCATTAAAACCACCAGCCCAATACTATGTAGGTCCCCCATGAGCTGCCAAAACCACTCTGAGCTCCTGTTAAGGCATGGACTCCAAAAGACCTCTGAAGGTCTGCTGTGGTATCTGGATACATTAAGTCCTGTAAATTGTAAGGTGGGCTTCATAGATCAGACTTGTTCATCTAGCACATCTCAGATACTTAATCAGAGTGATCTCTGGAGAATTTTGAGGCCAATTCAACACATTGAACTCTTTGCCATGTTTCTCAAACCATTCCTGTCTTTTTGGAGTGTGGTTGGATGCATTAACCTGCCAAGAGGCTGCTGCTGTTATGGAATACTATTGCTATGAATAGGTATACTTGGTTTGCTTCAATGTTTAGGTGTGTAGTAAGTGTCTAATATTGAAAAATATAAGGGCCCAAGGTTTCCCAGCAGATACTGCATCTTGATGCCATCCTCATGGTTCATCAGACAAAGCCAACTTCTTCCATTTCTAGATGCTTATGTCTAGTTCTAATGCTTACAGGCAGTGAACAGGGTCAGAATGAGCAGTCTGATTGATTGGTTTGCAGCTATGCATTTCTGTATTCTCCATTCACTGCAGCTGTGTGTTCTGAGACCTTTGTATCATAGCCAGATTAATTTTTTTTTAGCAACTTGTGTTACGGGAGCTCTTCTGTGGCACCAAATGGAGAAAGTAACCAGTCTTATTATTAAATAAGTGGTTTTACTGTTATGGCTGATGGTGTATGGCTTTACATTTAATGTAGGTATGGGGATGATATTAAGATTCTCAGTGTATTTTTGTTGTGGGACAATCTGACACGTGCTGTTTTAGTAGGCATGTCAGAAACTCATCTTGCTAACACAGTGACCATATTTTTAACTTTTTTTTCCTAATGTTATATTGGTTTATTTACAGTATTTGCAGGAAAAAGGAAGGACAGACGACCTGTTTAATGACCCCTGCTACAGTTCATTTGAGGAGGAACTTAATAAGCTTCTCAAAGGCTGGCAACCTAGCGTTCTTCCTGATGGTAAAACTTTTGGCACTCATGTACATCTATGTTGTTGTTATTTAAAAAAAAAATGTCCACTGATTAGAACCACTGCTGTTCACATCCTGAACTACAGATGTTGACTAACTACTATGAGGACATTTTCAAGACACATCTTGTATTATTTTTATTGTGTTTCGTATGCCACAGCAAAAATCTATAATTTTTTAACACACATGTAGAAGATGCACTTGTTTATGTGGTGCTACTGTTTTCAGGCTCTCTGTGGGGTCGTGTAGAGGAACCTTGTCTGTGGAGCAGCAGACAGCTAGGAGAACATTCCCCCTCAGTTCTCCTGCGCTCTCTCGTCTATCTCAACACAAAATACTTTGGCCTGCGCACTGTTGAGCAGCACATGCGACTCTCTTTTGGTAACGTCTATGGGCCCAGCACTTCTAAACCTCACAATCACGACACCACAGTCTGTATTTGCATCCCCTCCATCTCACAGGATCAACAGGGTAGGTTTTTTTTCAGTCAGTTAACATCAGTTAATATGTGAATAGTCTTATGATGGGGTGCTGTTTAATAGCCTGTTATCTATCGGTGATTGATCACAGTTTGCTATGTATTATGGATGTATTATTTTACTGTGCAATATGTGTATTGCTGTATATTATATACTGTGTTCTCTGGTATTATTTCGAGGTTATTTCAAAACAACGTTGTTTATTCATGTACATGGAGGACTTGAGATTAATTTTAAGGTTCAGATGTAGTGTACCCAGGCCCAACAATTCAACTTTACTATTCTTGTATTCAGCCATCATTTGGTGTTCATCTCTGTCTTGTTGTTGTGAACAGAATCTACAGTAAGTAAGAGGAGGCGTAAAGAGGCTAGTGACTTAAACTTTGATCAGAGCGATGGTTCGGAAGGTGTCATCCGCTGTCCTCTTAAGAAACACGAGTGCCGCTTGTATGAACTCTACTTGTCCAAGTGGTGAGTAAATCCACAATGATACTTTCAGAAAGTGATGGGGTGTAACTATGCACACTGTACATTCAACTATTTCCCCGTAATCCATCATTTATGCACGCTTTACATACAAAAACAAAGAATTCTGTTTTAAAGGATGTAAAAGTAAGTCCCCACAAACTTCCATGCGTCCTTTATGTTGGAATGTCTGTTAAGCAATACGTCCACTAGAGGTCAGCACAGAGTCAAAAAAAATACTGTCCAAAAAACATGAAGACTTTAGAGCAGGTTGAAAAACTTTGTTCCTGTTAATAGGTGAAAGCAGAGGCAACATTAACGTCATACAGATGTTTTAAATTTCTTGCTATATTGCATAACCCTTGTCACGTTTCATCGTGGTGTCTCAGTTAAAGTATTTGCTTCACTGCCAAGTTGAACGTCCATCAAATAAGTGAACTGAGGACGTTCTTCACTTAGCATTACAGAAAGTGAGGGTGCTTACTTTCTGTTGTGAGAACGTCAAAACGAGATTAGTATGTGAGGCGGGGAAAGGTCTTGCATCAGGGGGATCTGTTAAACTACTGTTAAAAAATGTTCTACATTTTGAATAACTTTGCATTATAGCACACTCCAATCAGCCATAACAAACAAACCACTAATCGGTGAGGGGAATAACATTGATTATCGTATTTCAGTGGCACCTTTCAAGGATGGACTATATTAGGCAGGAAGTGAACAGCCAGATCTTGAAGTTGATGTTTTGGAAGGATTTGTGATGTCTAGACAATTGGGTCAGTGCATCTCCAAAACAGCAGGTTCCCAGTATGCAGTGATTTGCCAAAAGCTGTCTAAGAAAAGGCAACCAGTGAACCGGTGACAGGGTGATGGGTGCCCAAGACGCATTGATGTACATAGGGCTAGGCTGTCTGGTCTGATACCACAGAAGATCCACAGAAGGATCTGTTGAAAAACGTCTTGGTGCCAGAAAACACCTTCAGAGGTCTTCTGGAGTCCATGCCTTGAAAGGTCAGAACCACTTTGGCAGCTGTTTAGGCAGGTGGTTTACTGGTGTGACTAATTGGTTTGTGTTAAAAGGAAAAGGAAAAAGGAAATGTAAATCAGCAGTCCATCAGCAAATAAATTTCCTGCTTGTTTTTTTCCAGCCCCGAGTCTGTGAGGCAGAGGACAGATTTCTTCTATGTGAAGCCAGAGGTTGACTCTACATCAGACAGTACTCTATGGTTCAGTTCAAGTCCTGTAGAGAAGCAGGTGCTGGAGAGTCTACTAACTCAAGTCCTTCTGGTGAGAGATATCTACAGAGAGCAGGGCCTTGAGGAAGAGGGAATATAGGAAAAGAGGAACTGAGGCCCTGTATGCCACCATAGCACCCTCTGCATTACATGTCACTTTCCCTTTAAACACATTGATCCCATTACAGTTATAAGCAAAGTGGATACTGTATGTCAGGACTTGAGGGGTTTTAGGCTTAATACTGGTTTTTTTTAATCAGTGTTTCTAGAAGACTTGGTCTGATGATTGGTGCTTTACATGAAAAGCAACCCACAGACTGCTGCTTTTTCTTTTTTGTATATTTTATGTTGTTTTTCATTTGTTAGGAAATTGTGTGTATGTGATGTAGCATTACCTACTATGCCCAGGTTGGGCTGCTGTGGTCTGTAAATATTTCTGAAAATATTGTTAGAGAGAGGTGAAGTGTGTGTTTAAACAAAAATACTATAGATAAATAAAATGAAAGAAATCATCCTGAACTCCAATCCAACACGCCTTCTTAAGAGAAAATATTTATTTATTGCGGTTTGTGATGTTGAACTCCTCATGACAGGACTGTGTGCGCGAGTGTGTGTGTGTGTGTGTGTGTGTGCGCGCATGAGTGTGTGTGTGCGTGTGTGTGAGAGAGAGAGAGAGAGTGAGTGTGCTGTGCCATTTCTCTAACCTTCATCAAGAGGATTAAAGCCTGCTGCAGCCCATGACCACCCATCTGTGTCTGTCTCTGTCTCTCTCTCTTTCTCTCTCTCTCTCCAACTTTCCTGTTGGAGTTTGGGTGTTGGGTGGCTTGCAGAGCAGGCTTAAATGAAGCAGGCTTTTTTGTTGGTATTAAACTTTCAGTGTGAAGCTATTCTTTTGAACAGTCAGTTCTCTAAACCTTTTATTTTTAAAAATGTGTATTGTTTTTTTTTTCCCCCTTCCAATTTTACTGACGTTTGGATGTTTCTTTATTACCTTTGAAATAAACAAAGCACTTGAAAAAAAGTGCGGTGTTGATTCCACAGTGGCATTTTGTGAATGGTAGCGCAGAACATTTGTACTGTATTTGGGTGGGATTTGTGGTTGAAAATTGTATATCTGCAAAGGACAGTTTTAATCATTAAAACTCATTCTTATAGATAAAAGGAAGAAACAGCTTTATATGTTAAATGGTTTTATGTTTTCATTGTCTGTTTTTATAAATTCTATTTTTTTACCAACCAATTAAAAGTCATTTTCTTTATTTTACAAAGACAACCTTTTGGCATTTCACTGATTTAATGAGCCTCCTTTTGTGCAAAATGAGTCAATTACTTTGCTGTTGGCAGCTTTGCTTTCTCAACTGCTCATTCTAACCTGTAGCTTACAGGACCAGATGGTGTCAACCTAAGCATTAAAGGACAATCATCTTTTTGCACTTTGCCACCTACATGCATCGATTCAGCACTAAAGGTCTTAAAGGACACCTCCACCTGCCCTGATAATTAAACTTGAAGATTCAATTTACAAATGATGTAAGATTGTGTCTCATAATCCCCTCTTTTATTTCTTTTATTAAGTAATTGAAATATTGGTGACAGATTTTGTGTTAATCCATTTTTAAATACTCCTGTTAGTCAGGAAAAGCCAAAAAAAAAAACTTCAACTTGGAAGTCCTACTCTTATTACCTTTTTTATTCTTGTCAACTACAAGGTCCTTTTTAGCTTTTAATCCATCGACATACACTTGCTTGTTGAATCTACAACACTGATTATATCGATAACAGTGTGGAAAAATATGTTTCACTTATCATTCACCAGCTAGTTTGTTGCTTACAAAAGACAAGTGTTGAGGTGTTTGTTTATTTGTTTGTTTGTTTTTACTCTGGGGGAGTGGTTTGCACTTCATATATCGAATGTGCAGGGGTTGAAAACTCTGTAAGTCCTACCTGTGAATCGTAACTTACGAGGTAAATTGAATGCATCACATCAATATTCATGAGCACTGATAAGGCATTGGTCCCTATCTTTGTTGTTATAATAGCCTCCATTCTTCTGGGAAGCCATTCGACTAGATTTTGGAATATGTCTCATGCTCATACAGCTACAAGAGTGTTCGTTATGCTGGGCACTGATGTTGGATAAGGAGGCTTGAATTCCAACTTGTTCCAGAAGTCTTGTGATGATCCACATACTTTTGGCCATACTTGGTGTACTTGGCTCGTTTACCAAATGATTACAGTCCAATAGACACATTGTACCGTGTAGACAATTTGAAGCATATATAGAACTGGATGAAGCAAAGTAGACATCACTATGCACTATACCTTCAATCTAGTGCCCTAAAATCTAAAAATCAGTTCTGAAATATTGTTATTCCTGTAAATTTAGGTATCAGTTTAGCCTTCTGTCAAATTAAAACAATCACAATCAAACGTTTAGTGCCCTAACAAGACCTAGAGAAGCTTATTCATGCTTTTATCTCCAGCAAAGTACTGGAAGCAGCTTCCAAGCACGGTTAAAAATTTTATCTCTAAGACTTGCATTTTAGTATTCTACTTAATATTATGTTAATTCATTTGCTATTTTTCTAATTTCATTATTGCATTTACTTATCTTTTTATTTCCTTTATGTAAAGCATTTTGAAAGCCTGGGTGTATTGCTTTGATTTGTCATATGCAAATGTTTCTAAAGGTTAACAAGGCCATCAATACGATTCTGTTTTTAACCCCAGAACACCTCAGACCACCTGAGGTACTGGAGGTCTACTTCAAGGTTATCTATGGTAATGTTATTAAAATAGAGTGGCTGATAGTAGTCACTGTTTGTTCTGCTGTCTGGTATAGACCTGATCAATATAATTTCAGGATAACAATACCAATAGTAACACAACAGTATAATTGTAAAAATCAGGTAGTGATTTTATTTTATATCCACATCTTCCCGGACAAATAAATAATTTTGGCTACAGTGCTTTCAGAAACGACTTTATTGCATAGATGAAATAAGCCTGGGGAAAAACTACTTTTACAAATATAAATTGTGGCTGGGAAGCTGTACACACAATATGAGATTTTGGTCATCTTGTTTAAAACTGAAGTGTTCATTTAGCGACTTTATTTGGCACCTGTCTTAACAGAACCTATTTATTTATTTGTTTTACATGACTTAATGTAACTAAAAACTATATTAGGGGTATAGAAATATCAGAGAATAGAAACATCAGAGAAAACAGTACCAGTAAATACATTTGTTTGGTCATATTTATTAAATAAATGAATTGCAATCAGGTGTAATAAGTACATGTTGGACCAAATGGTTTAATTACAAGGTGATCTTTTAAAGTTCAGTAATCCTCAAACCTGTCTGTAATGTTTCTGTTGACAATGCACACCATTAGCGCAGCCACTTTGGTTACCTATGCCATGTTATGTGTTGCCTGTGTTTATTTATAGATGCTCATGGAATGCTGAAGAGTGTGTGAAGAAGGAGCAGAAGGTGTGGAAATGCTCGTGTTGGCATGTGACCTTGATGTGGTGTTTTAAGTGACCTTTGAGACTTCGTTCTGTGTACTGACTCCACTAATGTGGACACTAGACTCCTTCAGCAAATTCTTTTGTTATATGCAACATGTTCTATTGCTTTCTATTGTCTGTAGAAACCCTTTCATCACACTATTCCACCAGGTTTGAGATACCATGTGCTCCAGCACATTCACAGCAGTACACACAATAGACACATGTCTAAGTGCTACATGAACAGGAAAATGTTAAGGTTGAGTAGTGTGCACTGCAGCTTGTAAGTATTTGGATGGTGACTGTGTTAGTGTTTTACTCCAAAACTGAATTTAAGAAGACACTAACAATGTGCTGGGTGTCAGAATGTTAAACAACATTGCTTAGTCGGCATTGTTTTTAGCAAGTATCATGCATGTTCATATGTGCTTGACCTTAGAAAAGCCCCCAATTATTCAGCTGTTTAAGGCATTTGAAACACTGATGTGGATTTTAAGCCTGCACAACCTGCACATACCTTGTTTCATTTCACATGCAATGTGATGTGGTAGTCAAACCAATAAAACAGGCTGAAAACTGTGCCTCCACCAGGGCTATCCACAGGGGGGTGCTCTCTACTGGGTGTGTATGTGGACTTTCAGGGGTGGGACTGGGATTGAATAGTGATATTAAATTTGTGACTGCTTTGTGTGTGTCCTTTAATACATACCCATCATTCCTGTGCAGTGAAGGTCTAAAGTTTTTGTGGCTGTGAGAGAACCATAGTGTCAGGTTTTGTGCCTGATCCCTGGAGACAGTATAAGAAAGCTGAATGATTATGTTGGTACAGTAGTGCACTGTTTTAGGAACATTTCTGCATGTGATACATGTTTTTATTTTCATTTTTTTCTGTCTTTAAAAATGAGACATAAAGCTTTTTGCTTTCTTTTCCTGTGTGTTAAAGTTGGCCAGACATCAATAACTTGTTCTATTGATCTAAAGCTAAAACGGGCTGGCACACACAGCCAGGTTAGCAAGAGGGCGGGTGGGTGTAGAAACATTTTTTCACCCTTGTGGGTTTTTTGTTTGGGCTCAATCCCCAAACCTTTCATAGCACATAAAGAAAGTGCTGCTCTCAGCAGGGTCAACTGGGATCAAGCCATGGCAGAGACAAGGCCAGACTATAGGGGGGCGATTAAGCCTGCTAATGTCTGATGAATCCTTTCAGAATCACATGATATGAACTAATGTCACCATTAAATTATAAAACAACAGAGAGTGTGGGTGAGGGAAGGGGAGATGCAGTGCCTGTGTGTTCAGCTACGCACAACAGAGCAGGACGAGAATGGATGACAACTGCATTGCTCACATTGTTTTTTTTTTTTTGTTACAACACACTATGGTAGTTTCTTTGTGGCTATATGTAGTGCTTTAACATTTAGTATCATTTAACACTGGAATGGGCAATACAAAAAATATTGTCTATAATAATAGACTACATTAATAAAATGTAGGATGGTACAAGCAGGGTAGTGGGAGCAGTTTCCTTTTATAATACTGTACAGACTTACTAACTACATCACAGATCTAATCAGAAAGTGTATGTAACTTTCTTGTATTGGTTACGTATAACTATACTTAAGCCTTAGGTGACATAATGGACCAAATAAAATTAGTTGTAAACATGATTTTTTCTAAACTTAATCTCTCACTATTTCCTTCACTAGTTGTTTATAAGTGAAATGGTCCAAATCTAGGTTTGAATCTGTTCTCTACTGAAGGTTGTTTCAGCAATTCTCTCTTAATTTTAAATTTCACTCTTTAAAATGCCTTT
>JAOVVF010000047.1:23064250-23074972 GCA_028565595.1 Duopalatinus emarginatus
GCTGGTCCAATTTAGCCATGAAACCTCCCACACTAAAATGACAGGTGTTTCAGTTTCATTGTCCAACCCCTGTACTTCTTAATACTTAAGGAAACCAAACAAAGTTCTGGCGGTTTAAGGTGTTTGCAAAATGTAAAAAAAACCAAAACAAATAAATAACATTATTTTTTGCTGCAGTGCATGTCACACATCCAGCCCCATCCCCGTCCAAATTTCATAATGCCAAGTCAACCCCAAATGTGTAAACCTGCTAAATCTACAGGCAGTTGAATACTACTTGGCGGCATTGTTCTGGAGAGTGCACTCTCAAAATAAAGGCACTTCCTTAATCTTTTATATACTGTGTTTTACAGTGGAAAAATACTGTCTGCACTACTGCACATAAACATTGCCTAAAACACCTGTGCCTGACATCTAACAACTCCTAACAAGGAGTTGTATTTTATATCTCTGCTCATTCTTGCACGTGCACACACACACATCCAAGGACAAAACCATCTCTGGTAGATTGTCTTCTCATTATTGCTCAAACATACAAATGCTATGATATGTCAATAGGCTTGATGGAATACAAAGAAAGAATTCACAACTGCAAGTAGTGCAATTCTTGACCAAGACCAATATGACAGTATTTATCCTAATGTATTCTGTAATCTATCTCCTTTACCATACTTGAATTCAAAAACATGTTGTGGTCCTTGGTAAACTCATTGACTTGGTACTACATATGTCAAAAAAAAAAACTATTTCCCAAACACATTTACTCATGATGAGCAAGTTCACTAACTGTTAAATGACAGCATAGGTTTAAGACTTACTTAACCTTACTGTGCAACAAATCACAGGAATGAAGCAAAAAATAAATGATGTTGTAGTGAGGTTGGTAAATTATAAATTTACTTAAGTTAAATATTAAAGCCAGACTATCCTCTGTTTGTCTAGTTGTTCCCGTGTTTCACTTGACAATGATTTGTGTACTGCTGCCACTTCACAGGGCAACAGTTAACTTACCGTTCTTGCCTACAGTTTTCTACCATTTTGTCACAGACCTGATTTCTTTGATGGCATTTGATGCTTGTCCTGGTTGATTGTCATAGATTTTAACCCTGTATCCTCCACTCAAGAACACCATGGCCCAGGAACGGCCAATTAGCCCACTGAAAGACAAAACCATTGAGCCTTTTGTCATTGAAAATATTAACATCAGTAGACCTATGTAAGATCCCAGGACAATGAGTGATGTTGCAGGTACTGTAGGAACACTTATAATGGAATGTGAAAGTGAACTACTCTTTTGACCTTGCATTTGACCCATGCGTGCAGTTAAACCACACACACACACACACACACACACACACACACACACACACACACACACACACACGCCCAGAACTGGGCACCTTTTGGCCCCTTAATCATAAACCTAAAGCCATAAGCTGCCCCAATACATGCCCTAATGCCATTATAAATGTCAGTCTTACAATAGTTAGATTGCTCCATGATAGTTTGCAGATCTATATAAAGAACTGTCAAAAGGTACTAGGTATTAAAGATGAACATAAAGTAGTAGTACATACAGAAATAAATGAATGAGGAAGAGTAACAGCTCAAGTAGAATAGCCTAAGTAACAACATACTCTTCTGTCATAACAAATGAGCTTTACCACACAATAAGAGTAAATTAACAGCCAAAACACACGATTAGTCGCTTATCATTTAAAATGAACAGGCAGATAGGCACAGATCAAAGGTCGAGAAGAAGCTGAGATGGGGCAACTGAAGGAGCTAAGCTCGACATGTTGCAGTGTTGCTATTATTAAATAAACTTAACCAGCTGAATTAAAGTGTCATGAGCCTGCTCACCTTCCTACAACTGTAATTATTTTCCCTTTAGACGAAGACATTGTGCTCAGTTACTAACACCAAATAAACATTCAGCTGTGCACTTCATCCAAAACCATAGATCCAACCCAAGTCTCGTGAATCATGTGCTCAGAGGCGGATACAAGGCAACTACGGCAGCCTGCAAGGACCAAATTGGCTTCAGATAAAACACATTTTCTCGCATGGTATTTGTTGAAATGTCTCTTAAATTTGTTGAAAATGTTTTGAGAGTGCATAATTTCAGATAGGTCATTAAATAGCGAGATAAGCGGTGCTTAAAAATGGCACGTAAATAATAAACACGCCTCTAGAGCTCCGCACACGCACGCACGCACGGACGGACTCTGTATCCTAGCAACGGCACAGCTTTACCGTGTATACCCGTTTAATAGCTAGCGTAGGTTGTTTTTGTCGCAAAATCATAATAAAAGCTGTAAGTAAAACATTTTTACAGTTTTTATTCATATGTATTAATCATTAGTTATTAATTAAAGTATTAGTAGACGCCGTGCTAGCTCAGGTTCAGGTTATTCTTTACGTTATTCGCTATCTAAGCTAACTTAATTTAGCAAACTAAGCTAGCCAATGTGGTAAGCAAAATTAGTTAGCTAGCTAGCTAGTTAGTTAAGCTAAGTTAGCTAGTATTAGCTAGAGACCGTGTGGTTATTTACCACATCTAGCAACAACTAGTCAACTTCTGCTTCTTCTGTCTTATTTGGGCACTCGCCAAAACATAGATAAAGTTAGTTTAGGAAAATGAATTAGGTTATAGTTTACTGTGAACAGAGACATCATGGTTGTTTTAATATTGATGTTTGATTTTACAGGTTACAGAATAATAAACAGCTACAACTCACCGACTGATTGTCTCTGGTGTGTGTCTTCAGGCTTCAGTTGAGTTTGTAATAAAAAGTCTATGATGGAAAATGTTCATCTTGTGGCAGAGGAGGAAGATGATCTGTACTCAGGGTACAATGACTACAACCCCACATTCGACTCTGAGGTATGTAAAGGATTTCATGTCCTGCAGAGATCATTTGAAAAATGAATATTACATATATTTTCTATTATACACTTTTTTCATCAGGAGCTGGATAATGATGTTGGCTTTCAGCAAGCTGTCAAGACGAGTCATGGCAGGCGACCACCGGTATGACTCACTGCATAAAATAACCACCTAGATACTACAATTACAGATATCTGAGAATTTCAGACATCCACCCAACAGCAAGTATTTCCAGTTAGAAAAAGTATTTAAAATATTTTTTGGCAGTACTGGCTGGACATAACTTATTATGCTTTTAGTCTTTTTGAGCAGAGAACATCAAGCTCTTTATTTCCATAAATGCTATACCACATAGTATAAAGTCTTCTTTGTACACCTACTCATTCATCCAATTACCTAATCCGGCAATTGTGTGGCAATAGAGCAATGCATAAAATTGTACAGGCCAACAGATCTAGGTAATGTTCACATCAACATGCACAGCATGGTGAACCATGAGGCAGGGCTATAAGAGCAAAGGATCACATCGGGTTCCACATCTGTCAACCAAGAACAGAGATCTAAGGCTGTAGTAGACAGACTCACCAAAACTTGACAGGTGAAGACCAGAAAACACGTAGTCCACTGTGACAAATCACGATTTTGGCTGATGCACACAGACAATCTATTCAGAATTTGGTGCCAGCTGCATAAATCCATGAACTCAACCTACCAGGGCTACAATTTACCCATCTTGTAATGGCTACTTCCAGCATGATAATGCACCATGTCACAAAGCAAGGGTCCAGTAGAACACTTTTGGGATGTGAAACTAAAGTGATTCATCTACTGTGCTTGCACACAGAGGAATTTGACCTTCTCGTTTAATCTGTGCAGTACAACACATACTAGTGAGCAAACACATTAGAGAGCAGTGAACAGACTTGCTCGGAGCACGGGCAGCCCCTATACATGGCACCATTCAGGGGGGTTGTTTTAGGTGCTTTGCTCGAGGGCATTTTAGTCGTGTCTTGTCAGTACAGGGGGAGATGCAGTCAATGTTAATGACCAGAATCTCAAAGGAATGTTACAGCATCTCAAAGAATCCATGCCACAAGACAAGAATGTTTTGAAAGCAATGTATTAGTACAGAGTTCTTAAAGTGCATTCTGTTTCAGACTAACTTTCAGACTAAACATCTGGTGATAATTTTCATATACATTGGAGTATGAATATGGAATATGGATTTTATTTGGGCACATGTATGTATTTATTACAATATTTTTTCTTAGATGACTGCAAAATTTCCTGGCACTGCTGTTGGAGGAAGACCCATAGGAACGTCTTTTGGTGTAAGTAGCACAACTAAACCTATATGAACTGATGCTTTTTGAACAGCAACAACATTTTAGGATCTATCATAGCAAGAAGAGAGTAGATTCCTTGGCATGTCACTATTTCAAATCTCAGACAGCAGTGCAAAGTGAGAATTGTTTATATGTCAATAAAAATCCATTGGAATACATTTAAAATAATTAAGTAATATTGCAAATGCAGCAAAAATAAACAAAGTATATGGCCACATTGTGTCAAATGTCAGTTGTTCAATAGTTACTCATTTTTTGTTTATATAACTGCTGTATAATATATGCTGTATACAGCATTTATATAAACAAAAAATGTATATTAAAAACTGATATTTCCGAATCAGTGTAGCCATATATTTTGTTAAATTTTTCTGTCAACCAAAGTAGTTCCAAAAGATGCCACAGCTGGCTCATGCTTTGCATTTAACCCAGTTGTTCGTTTTGTTTATGGTCTTAATTTGTTGTTTATTAGCTACGGACAGCTATGGGTTCTTCAATGGGACGGCCTATGACTGGGGCAGTGCAGGTGAGAACATAATACTGTGGTTTTATGCTGTGGGTTCTTTTATGCTTTAAAAACATCTGCAGTAATAGAAAAATATATATTTACCTATAGTATCTTATTATTTTTTTCTTAAGGATGGGGCTGCTCGTCCCATGACGGCAGTACGAGCAGCAGGATACTCGTCCTCTTTGACTAGAGGTAAATGTGCAAATGACAAATTTTACTATTTAAACTGATATAATACTTTTGTCTACTGATTTTATGCAGCTCTACATCTTGCAACCATCATTCATCATAAATGTTTGCTTAGAATGCAGATGTTCTGGAGAATGCAGATGTTTCCTTTTTTTCAGGCTCTACTTTTGATCCACTTGGACAATCAAGAGGGCCAGCTCCTCCATTAGAAGCAAAAAATGAAGACACGTGTGTTTTCTGTTATGTTTTTGTTAAACCAAATTCATGAGAATATAGAACTCCATATGCAAAATATATTATATTTAAGTAGCCCATAGTATGTCAACTTTATAATCCATTTCATGTGTGCAATCCAGGCCAGAAGAGAAGATTAAGATATTGGAAAAGAAAGTGAATGACTTGATAGAAGAGAGCTGTATGGCTCATGCAAATGGTGATCTACAGCTGGTAAGTAAAATGTTGCTTTAAATTAGCTTAGTAAGTTGTGTAAATGAAAATAAGTGTATGAATTATACTAGTAAAATAGTGTGACATTGCGATTGCTTTTGAGCTATATACATGCTACACTTGTGATGCTTTTAATTACTGGTTTGTTTGTTTTTTGGTTGTTTGTTTTTTTATTATTATTTCTGCCAAATGCCATAAATGTATTACTCTGTTGCTCATTCAGGCTCTCGAAAAGGCCAAAGAAGCTGGTAGAAAAGAAAGGGTGTTATTAAGACAAAGGGAGCAAAGTGGCACTGCAGATCATATTAATTTGGATTTAACCTATTCAGTGAGTTTAGTTCTAATTTATTAAAACAAGTGTTAAATCATAATTATAATATAATGTATTGAATACTGGGTTTTCTTCTGCTTATGCTGTTCAGGTGCTGTTCAACTTGGCAAACCAGTATGGTAACAATGACATGAACACCGAAGCCTTGAACACCTACCAGGTCATTGTGAAGAACAAGATGTTTAACAATGCAGGTGATGTTATGGATACTGTTACTTATTGACATGTTACTGAACAGTATGTGGAGCTGCTAGAGTAAGTTAGGGCAATTTCTAAGAAATAAAGTTCTAAGCCATGAGTCCTATAGTAGGTTAAATATGGCTGAAAATAATATGTCACTAAAACAATTCATTCGGTATAGTAAATAAATTTTACTTTAGCAAATATTAATTTAGCAGTAATATTTGGATGTGTGTCAGTGTGTATTGTGTATAGTCACCCACTGCCCACTTTAATGTGGCAACAACACAGTGCATAAAATCCTGCAGATAAAGGTCAGGGACTTCAGTAAATGCTCACATCAAACATCAGATTGGCATCAGAAAAGCATCTCAGCATGCACATCATAAAAACTGGAGTGCACAGCAGAACACCACATTAGGATCCACTCCTGTCAGCCAAGAACAGGAATCTGAGGCTTTAATAAGCCCAGACTCACTGAAACTGGTCAAGTAGACTTTTTGCAGTCTTTTGCATTCTGATGTTTGATATGAACAGTACCTGAGACTTTGACTCAGACAGTCATATGGCAGTAGCACAGTACATAAAATCTGATTGGATAGCTACATAGACAGGTGTATAGTTGCTCCTATTAAAGTAAGCAGAGAGTGTTTGCATGTTTCTAATCACAATATTTGTCCTTTTTTCTATTTCCAATGTAGGACGACTAAAAGTAAACATGGCTAATATCTACTTTAAACAAAAGAACTACCCCATGGCAATTAAATTTTATCGTATGGCTTTGGACCAAATTTCTAACGTACACACAGAGATGAGGCAAGTTTCATATGAAGTCATCAGTCATGCATCTTTACGCAAATAGTACCTATTTTAAAAGTAGTGTGACATCTTTTTAATGACAGTGTTTGTTGCTTCCAATAGGATCAAGATCATGCAGAACATTGGTGTAGCCTTTATACGCTTGGGACAGTACTCAGATGCCATAACCTCCTTTGAGCACATTATGACTGAGAGTCCCAACATAAAGACAGGCTTTAACCTAATTCTATGCTACTATGCCATCGGAGACCGTAAAATGATGAAAAAATCTTTTCAGAAACTAATCTGTGTTCCCCTGGGTACTGATGAAGAAGAAAAGTACATTACTTCAAATGTGAGTATAAAGAGAATATAGAGCAAATTTTGCTACACATTTCATTTAGCGCTAAAATAATTTGTAGTTAATAATTAGATTTTCTTGATTTAATTGAACAGCATGATTTCATGTCTTGTTAGGATGACCCACATGCAAGCTTACTGATTGAAGCCATCAAAAATGATCAGCTGCGTCAAATGGAGCGAGAGAGGTATCGGGAAAATCTTCTAAATCTATGAAGCAGTAATTTAATATACAGCAGGGTCCAAAAGTTTGTTTTTTATTTTAAAACTAGAAATAAACAGAAATTTGTAGATTTTTTAAAAATCTAAAACAATGAAAGGAAGTGCTCCTTCTCGACTATCCAGTATTAAAGATGTACATCTGGGTTAGTATTTAAATTCCATGTTCTCTCCTTTGTACAAAAGGTCAGAAGGCCAGAACCTTGAGTCTTATCCCTTCCACTTTAAGATTCACATGACACTCTGTTTGATTTGATCTAACATGGATCATTAGTTTTGTTTTTTTGTCCTCTCTCCCTCTTCATACCAGAGGCTTTTCCCACGATTTTCTCTCTAATTTAGGCCTGTCTAATTCCTACCTGTCAGACATGTCTCATGTATCATTATGACCGCCACCAACCAGAAGGAGCGAAGTCTATTAGGTGCAGCCAGCCACCACATTTTTTTTAATCTGCTTGCTCTTGCAATGAATTCAACACTTGGCGGTGCCTCTGCCCACTTCTGTATGCATGATGAATGGAGTCACTATGGAGATTCTTCTCTCTGGACTTCTGGCTATAAATGGCTGTAACATCACAAACTCACTCACTCAGGATGACAGGGTGAACATTTTTCTGTCGTGCCACTCAGGAGCCTGGATCATCAGGTTTTACGTAAACGTGTGGAATATGTCAGCTTGAGTGCACACCATTATTAAAGCAAAAAAGGGGAGAGATTAGTAGTAAATACTAAATAACTTAATAAATATTCAATTGAAATGTTTTTTCAATTTTTGCTAATAATAGTATCAAACTGAAGCATTTATCAGTAGTCTTCTCAGATTTTCCAGCCCAAAGTATGTCTCTTAGAATAAAACGACATAGTGTCGTTATTTAATGTTTTAGGGATGTAATGCATTACTTGTGCTATTATAGAAAAGCTCTGGCTGAGAAGTACATCATGACTTCAGCAAAGCTTATTGCTCCAGCCATTGAGTCCACTTTTGCAGCTGGTTTTGACTGGTGAGTTTTCAATGCACAATACAATACAGAGATGTGGTGGAGTAATCTAAACTAATTTACTAGTTACAAATAATAATAATAATGATAATAATAATAATGCATAATTTGTGTATAAACTAAGGGGCAATCAGACAATTATTACAAAGCAAATAAAAAATGCTTGTAATGGTGTTATTACTCATACTATCATTGTTATTATGCCTGAATGTTGTACTGTTGTTTTAGGTGTGTAGATATGGTTAAAGGTTCACAGTATGTGGAGCTGGCAAATGATCTGGAGATTAACAAAGCTATCACCTACTTGAGGCAGAGGAACTTTAATCAGGTGAGTGAGGTTGTAATACACTTTTGCTATGTTGCGTTCAAACTAGTTTGTGTGTAGTGCATTGATAAATATGAATGTTACATATTAGCCCCTATATGTATTCTTTTCTTTTTTTCCTCACCCTATTATCTGTCTCTTTGGTGTCTCTCACGTTTATTTATTCCCCGTTTTTTTTTCTGCTTTTACATTTGCTTGCCTGTTGAGGCTGAGGTATGTGTGTCCTGTCAGTTTGTTTTTGTGAATCTTGGTGAATTTTGTGCCTTTCTTATGGCTCCTGTCATTTGTGACAAATAAACTTGAAACATCAAGGATTTATATATATCTATATCTATATCTATATCTATATCTTTATTTATTTATTTATTTATTTACTCTGTCAGACTACATTTTAGTTATCAGTATTGTTGTTGAAGATTTGTAAATATGCTAAAATGGTGTATTGCAGTGCTTGTACTGTTAAATAATAAATAGCACCAAAAGTCTACAGACTATACACCAAATATCTGACACACCTGTCCTACTGTGCAGGCAGTAGACACACTGAAAGCCTTTGAGAAGAAAGACAGCCGAGTGAAGAGTGCTGCTGCTACCAACCTTTCCTTTCTCTACTTCTTGGTATGTAGATATGTGAGTTCAGTACAAGGAATGTTATGTAATGTTTTTTTCCTTATTACATCTAATGTACATTTAATTATACAGAAGTATATTAAACATAAAAATATTGTGATATATGTGGCATGCCTTTCAAAATAATTTTCTTATGCGTTTACTATAAGAAATCAAGGATGTTTAAAGCTCATGTAATATATTATTTTTTAATTTTAATAAATCTATACCCCTGTTTTTGCTTTTAATTTATATATTTTGTAATATAAATATTTGTAATCTATTTATTTTATTTATTGTACTAAATACTGTTTGTTTGTTTTGTTTTTTAATTTATAACAGGAGAAGGATTTTGACCAAGCTGATCGCTATGCTGAAATGGCCATGAATGCTGACCGTTACAATCCTGCTGCTCTCATTAATAAAGGCAACACAGTGTTTGTGAAGCAAGACTATGAGAAAGCAGCTGAGTTTTATAAAGAAGCACTGCGGAATGACTCATCCTGCACAGAGGCTCTTTATAATTTAGGTTTATTGTAATTTCCAGTTATATCACGTTGTTTGATGGATTTTTGATATTCATGCTTTTGATATACAGGGCAAATAACATTTTTCCATAGACACATGCTATGTTGTACATGCAGCTATTCTTTGTGTTGACTAGTGCTTGATCTGTTCCTGTAGGGTTGACCTATAAGAAACTGGGGCGGCTGGAAGAAGCCCTCGACTGCTTCCTGAAACTCCATGCCATCCTTAGGAACAGCACTCAAGTTATGTATCAGCTGGCCAATCTGTATCCTTTTTAATAATTACCTAAATTATATATTTTTTTAAGTTACATTAACTATTTAATGTAGCACTGCAGGCATTTGTTATCTTAAAATTATTGTATCACTTTTTGTAATCAGCTAGTTAGTGTTCTTTAAACAGCTTTTAGATATGAGATGTTGGAGGACCCTCACCAGGCTATTGAGTGGCTCATGCAGTTGATCAGTGTCACCCCCACTGACCCACATGTTCTGGCCAAACTGGGAGAGTTGTATGACAACGAAGGTGACAAGTCACAAGCCTTCCAGTACTATTATGAGGCAAGGCCTTATTCCATTGTACCACTTAATTATTTTAGTAAATTTATTTTTATAATAAATTTGCAAGTAATATGTTTGACCCATTTTGGTTTTGCAAAGTGTAGATGAAAAATGATTAAAGCCATGCATTTTCTTAGTCTTTCAGATACTTTCCATCAAACATTCATGTCATTGAATGGTTGGGAGCATATTACATTGACACACAGTTTTGTGAAAAGGCAATTCAGTATTTTGAAAGAGCAACACTCATCCAGTAAGTTATTATCTGTGTTTGTTGAAAAGTCTTAGACATATAGTACATCACTCTATATGCTGTGTGAACTGTGCTGATAAAAAACATACACATACAAGTTCATTCATCCATCAATAACAATAAAATAAAATATAAAAAGATTCAAGATTCATTTACACAATCTCCATGCTATAGAAAT
>JAOVVF010000047.1:23078808-23098572 GCA_028565595.1 Duopalatinus emarginatus
ATATACACTTACAATGTACTAGGCTTACATTGTGGTTTTGGGTAACATATAGGGTTACCATACTATTCATTTTTGCTTATCCAGTTCTATTGTAGAGACAAGGCTCATGTACTCTGCCATTTAGTTATTCTTTATTCAAGCTGTGGGTAAATCTATTACTCCCTTTTAACATATAAAGAATAAAGATCTTGCTGTTTGCAGCAGGGGTCTGTATATTCTGTTAGCCTGGCACTCCTGCTTCTGACCCAGTTATAACAGATTCCTTGTTACATTGCCACATTTCACACATCAATGTCATCCTGTTAACATCTGTCTGCAAACGTTTCATAGAATAGCTGTAATAGGAGGAACACCTCAGTATTACGCCAAGGCTATATTACTCTTTGTGAGAATGTAAAAATGAACAAACCACTGCCATTATATTTCCAGATGCTTCTTATGTTGACCCTTTGGGGCCACAAATGGAAAGACCGAAGACCGCAGCAAAGAAACGCACAGAGGAAGATGAGTTTGCAGATGAAGAGTTGGGGGATGACTTACTGCCAGAATGATGGGCTGTGTGTGTGCTGTGTCTCTTCACATGTATTTATTTAAGAGTTTTCCTGTAATACACATATAAGCATACTGTAAATAGGTGAAAGTCCTGTGTTTGTATCAGTTTCTTCAGGCAGACAACCTTGTTCTAGTTGACTGAACACTGTTAGATAGACATATACATAGGTATATTATAAAGTGTATTAATCTCAAATTTTAATAAATTCTGTTATTTTTGTAACAATGTGGCAATAAATATATGTACCTCATGTCAGTGTTGTGTTTTGCTTTTTTCAGTTGGTCTAATATGAAATGTGATTTTCTTCTTCACATGATGTAAGTTTTTGTAGATCAAAAGGTTTTTTTTTTTCTGTTTGGTAGACACTAAACATCCCAGTCTGACTCTCCAACCTTCTTTTAAACCTAGTCTTGGCAGTGAGGGACCTGCTGACGCGACTGACAAAAACTGACGGCAATCTGGGAGTTTTCACTTACCGACATGAGCGTCTGGAAAACAGAAGTCTTACTACATTAATTTATCAAACAATACACGTGCATTTAGTCATGTTGTGATCTGTCTGAACTATACGACTATCAAAATCTATGACAGGAAACTACGGAGGCGCTGGAAACAATCAGAAGAAGAAAAACGGCTTGAAGAAGACACGAAACGCGTGATTAAGTGTAGGTTAAAAAAATAATCACATCACTTTAAATTCTTGAAGTTTCTAGACGTGACTTTGGTCGACTCGGAGTCTGGGCTGCGTTAAGCGGAAGCATGCATGGAGGCGATGTTGTCGTGGCGCTGCTCGTGGTTGTGGTGGTCTCTGCGGCGCGGGGAGGGAAGGGGAACCGGAGAGTGTGCGCGGATCTACCCGAGGAGATTCTAGAGCAGAGGTTCGGTCGCCTGTCTGTCGGAGTGCTCAGCGCTTTCCATCACACTCTCCAACTCACAGCAGAGCCCCAGAATCTGAGCTGCCCTTCACAGGGTCTCCTGCAGCCCGTCAAGACTACGAGAATTCCGGTCAATCTGCTCAGTCTTTCACCATGGGCGTACAGGCAAGTTCACTTGCACTATAAATACATTATTATTGAAACTTCTCTAGCAAGCCACGTTTGTTTCTCTTCATCCAGACTGAGACACGACCCAGCGCGTTATCCCCGCTTTATCCCTGAAGCGTATTGTCTGTGTAAGGGCTGTCTGACAGGGCCAGCCGGTGAGGAGAGTGAGGCGTACCGCAGTGTTCCTGTGTTTGTTCCCACCGCTGTGCTGAGGCGCTCAGGCTCGTGTGTTGGAGGACGCCGCTCTTACACCGAGAGCTACGAGTCCATACCAGTGGGCTGCACGTGCGTACCAGCAATAAAGAGCGACAAGAGCACACACAGGAGCAACCAGAGCACACGGAGAGCCGTGCTGAACCCCAACAAACGGAGGAAAAGCCACAGAATGAACCACACAGGCGAGGTGTAACAAAAAAAGGCACACAAGTATTGTATTTAATGCAGCCTGGTGTCTACTGTGCAGTCAGGTTACTAACACATGTACCATTATAATGCTGCTGAAAGGATTATAGAGTCATTTCTGCACTGTAGGAGTGTAGGCTTACCTTGCATTTCTTTTTTAAAAATTATTATGTGTACATGCAAGCATATGATTTAGCTTTTAATTAAACACAGAGGCTGACTGGGTTGGATGACAGGATGTGGCTATATATTTGCCGTAGTAAGCATTACAAACGTATCTGCTTTCACACAGCTGATATTATATTGTTTATAACATGTGCAATTCATGTTGGCCATGATTTAAAAAAAAAGCATTAAAGTACCGCATCAGCCAGGTATGAGAATCCAGACCAAATGAATCTGATAAATGGGCGAATAAAGGTGTCTGAACTGTCGAGAGTCTACTTTAAAGGTCCGACCCGAGGTCTAGAGGAGACCTGACTCATAGTTAACATAACACCTAAATTCATTGGCAAGGTTGTGATTATGTTTGGGTAGATAACTGCATATCTTCATATCCATCAGTTTTCCTGCGTGCTCTTCCATTATAGCGCCTGAAATCAGAATCAGAAAAGTTCCGAGATTAGACCAAAAATGCTAAATGTTATGGGTCGGTGTAATTTGGGAGATTTTGTTGAGCCTTCGTGGAGCTCCATTCCACTAACCTGTGCACAGCAGGATTTTACTTTTGGTGAGGTATTTTACTGTGAGTGCCACCTTGCTCAGACATTCTTCAGAAAGGTACGGAGGGTCTGCAACAACAATGTCAAAGCTCTGCGGGATGACATCTTCAGGCAAACACAGCGGGTTGTTGTAGTCATAGAAGATGAACTCTTCTCCGTATGCAGCGAACCGACGGTCAAACTCGAGCAGCACCGCCGACGCACAGCGTGAGCCTTCTACTTTCTCCGACTCCAGCTGCTTCAGCTTCTGGTACACACTGGGAGCACTGATGCATGCTATTCTGATGGCAATAATAAACATAAATGAGACATTAGCCAATACCACAGTATGACTATAGTCAGAATGTCTGAATAAGCAAAGCAAACTGGTATACAATAAACATGCTGCCTACCAGATTCATGTATTTTGCACATTACTTTAACTAACAGGCATAGTAAATAAAAAATAAACCAACCTTCCCTGTTCTCCAGCTTGCTCTATGGCTTCCTCAGCCAACCGTGTAGCCGTCTCTTCACTGTACCAGAACTGGCTCATCCGCTGGTTATAGACATAACATCAAAACAATTACAGCACTTTAATTAACATTGTTGTACAGCAATCATGTGAAACTTTTCTTAGTGTTAGAACTGTAATTCAGACAGTTGACCTGAACAGGCTTTCTATAAATAGCCTAATCTATACTGTTCTACTACAAACCCCTTTATACAGCCCCCTGGCGAAAACAAAATTATAGGATCACTACAGTTAGAGCATTTTTATTTCGAAGAAGATAAACACAGACATAACAGAATATTTTTTGTTTAATAGCTGAACAATTGTAGTTTCATGTTATGGCAATTAGATTAAATGGTTTTTAATTAATGACGTTTTTTTCAGATCAAGTAAGGGAAAAAATAATGGGATCACTCAATGCTGAGGGAAAAAATGGAATCGCCCTGTTATTTACATCTTTATGCAATACTGGCACAAGGTCACTTGGATAACTGAAAATAAACATGGCATCAACAAGAGAGGAGAATCTGAACAATGGAAACGATTATAAAATTCCTTTAAGAAGGAAATCCAATACTTAGTGTGGCAAAAGATGTTAGTTGTTCCCAGTCAGCTGTGTTTACAATCGGGTGCAAGTATAAACAACAATGTAATTTGTTTATTAGCTACAGAGTAAAAAAACGTGCTGGATGAATGCGGATGTACACTCCTCTAATTGTGGTGATTCCATCATAATTGCCAAGGGTTATACCACACGGGTCACTACGTGGGTTCTAAAGAAATAAAAATGAATTCTTTATAACAGCAGCTCTGATTGTAGTTTGATTGACTGCAAAGTTCATATTGATGTGCACATCATTTCCGTATTAATAACTTACACAGGCTCTTCTAAGGTGAACGCCTTATATCATGTGTATGTGCTTGCACACAGAGGAACCTGAGCTCGTCTTTTAACCGACACACATATGTATGTACACACTAGCAAAGTGACCACATTTGCCCGGGAGAGCAGCTCGGCGTTAGGTCTCTTGCTCAAGTCGTGACATGACGGTTGTAGGAATCGAACTAGTGACCTTAACCACAAATCCACAGCTGCCCCGAGAGATTAGTTTAGGAAGGAGTCTCCAGTATCAGCATTTTCCAAGTCTTCATGTCAAAACAGACAGAGATGAAGAGATGGCGGTGAAGAGATGACTGTTTTTATTTGTTATAATGCAGGTACTCAGTGTACTGAAAGTGGTTTGTTAACTCAAAATGGATAAATACATTACAACAGGTATTAAAAAAATTGTAATTAAAAATGAACTATTTGCCTACTGTGCCTGCACACTGAGTAATGTGACCTGCTCATTGAACCTGAATCTGTGTAGTGAAACACACACATTAGTGAACACTAGGGGGCAGTAAACACACATGCCCAAACAATGGTGTCCAGGAGCTGTTGGGGGGTTGGATGCCTTTCTCAAGAGCACCTCAGACCCTTGACTTGGTTCCCTAACCACAAGGTGCTGTGATTTCAGAGACAGAAAACTGAAACATGCTGTTATTATTTTAAGTAATTAATTATTTTCCTGTATTAGACCAGTGATGAGTCCTCACATAAACACATTACAGAACCAGCACAGATGGAAGACTGGAGTAGTGTGACTTGTTGTTATTATAAAGTGCACATATGAGCAGCAGTAAAGCTCTTTCACTCACCCAGTCCTCTTTAATGCCCCCCACAGTGTAGCCGTCCCTCACTGCTGAATGTCCAGCTTCATTCTCCGCGTAAAACTCCTGCAGAGCCGCCAGAGCAGCAGCCGAGAGCTGAGGCACATCATCATCATCACCACCATCACCATCACGGTCACTCATTCTGATGGAACTGACTCTACTGATAGAACTACCTGTAGACTACACAGACACTCAGTGCTCACTCTCACCTAGCTCTTAGCTCAGTTAGCTAACCTCACACTACTCCTGCTCATTTACTTATTCATAACATTCCTGATTGAAGTGTATAATGTGAATATTAGTGACGGTCAGGGTTATCAGTGCCTAAAACATCCTACAGCAGTATAAAAACAAATACATCAGCCTCACACTACTATCACATACTAAACCATGAGAGTGTTAGCATGTTAGCAGAGTGCTTAGTCTACACGTGTTTGGTGAAGTACGGCAGCCGATAAGGGACACACACACGAGCCTCTGATTCGCCATGTGCTGATGATTCGTGTTGTGCTGTAATCTCTTAATATGCATAATAGAAATTATTTTTATATATAAAAAAATATTAAACGGGGGGTGGGGGGGTTGTCCTCAACCACATATGCTCCAACAATATAATCTCATCTAAGAACATTCTTTCTTTATGACTTTTAATTTAAAAAAAAAGTGAAATAATGATGATTATAACCGGAAGGTCGCAGGTTCGATCCCCCGCCCAGGGCAAGACACGACTGAGGTGCCCTTGATCAAGGCACCCAACTTCCCCAACTGCATCAGGGTAAGTGTGCACACTGCCCCCTAGAGTTCACTGGTGTGTTTCTCACTGCACGTATAGGTTAAATGCAGAGGTCACATTCCTCTTTGTGCAAGCACAGCAGGCAAATAGTTTACCTTCACCTTCATCTTAGTAACCATGTTAGGACTTTCCATTAGCATTAAAACCCAACAACACGTCCATGCCTACTCCATTCAGCTCACACTATAGATGTAAGTTAGACATACAGAACTTCATCAGTTGTGGTTTTGGTAACCATCACCAAACAAGTCTCCACCGGTACAGCTGTCATAATTAGATGTTGGGGAATCAAGTGAGATTCCTGCATTCAGACTGTCTATGCAGCTTGAAATAAAATGATAGAGTGGGAGTCAATACAGGTCAATGTCTAATCAATATTAAAGGAGGCAGTCATCAGCTTGTGGTTGTGTTGTGCTGTGTTGAGGCCCCCCCCCCCCCCCATCATGCAGACAAGACACAACTGAGCAAGGCAACTAATCCTAAACTTTTCCCCAGGTGCCGTAGATAGGGGCTGCCCACTGCTCTCGGCAATTGTGTTCACTGCCCTCTAGTGTGTGTATTTTATTGCATGAATGGCTTAAATGCAAAAGTCAAATTACTGTGTGTACAAGCACAGTGGTCAATGAGTGATTCACCCAGTGTTGTTCAATACTTGTAGCATATGCATAATTACAGGTAAACATTCATGCAACATGTTTCATGTAATACTATACTATGTATGGCTATTATGTATACTATACTACATGTCAAAGTCCAAATCAATCTTTTCAGAGATGACATTTTCAGAGAGTATTTAGGGTTAAGAGTTGTCAATGTCAAGTAACTGAAGTGCCATTATCAGATCAGTGTTGTCTAGTCCAGAGCATTAAAGACAACCTCTTCATTAATCATTAGCTAATTTTTCAGAATGAAATAATAATAAAAAGATACACACTGTACATTTATATAATAAGTTTATGTACATTTTACAATACATTTCAGGCATTCCAAAAAAGAAAGTAACAGGATTAGTGCTCTAAACAAATGGAAACAAAGGAGTCTTCATAAAAAAAAAGTGATCTTTTTGGTATTTTATTGCCATAGCAATGGTTTGGATGTTTGTGTGCTAGTTTGTGTTGCACCATGAGGTTATAAGAGTAAAAAAATAAAAGTCACTGGCATACATCATTTATTGACCCCATTTATTTGCTGGAAACTTTAATTATCTAATTTATTTTAGAACGACTTGCACAACAACTGATCAGGGAAACCTGGTGAAAGACTACAAATGGACCATAACCCATTTACCACCAGGTGAAGTCATAAAAAGCTTCAATGGCATTAATCTACTTATAAAATGTCAGTCCCTATTGTTCTTAATCATACATTTGTTTCCTTTTTGAAAATATATGTACAACCTCAATAAACACAAAGTGATTTGGTTTCTCTCCGTAACGGCTTCCCACAGATGAGGTTCAGTGAGAAAAAGCTTCTTTCGTCATAGCAATGACAGCCAATCAGAGTTCATATTAAATGTTCTAATAATCTAGGTCTCCCAAGGCTTCATTAGCTACACTGCCCACTGAGGTTATAGACAATTTCTCATTTGCACTGGGGACTGTGTCTCAGCTTTTGTGCTACAGCTGTTTAAATGGTTAAACAGAAGCAACCAGTTCCACACACTTGGACATGCAGCTCCATATGGACGCTCCAGGCTTTTAATACCAAGCCATCGGAAACGTTAATGCTCTGTGGTATTAGAAGACGGTGGTCATGAATATCAACGCATCGGCACCATGTCTCAAAAATATTTGTTTGGGCATACGGAAAGCGACTTCTATTATTACCAAGATGAGTTTAGACATGTTTATGGTTTCAGCAAATCTGTAGTCTTATTTCCTCGCTGGTGTTTGCTTGTTTGTGTGGATGAACTTTAAATAAATGAGTAAATATATCTAGAGCCTTACAGAAAGGGGGACTGATAACTAGACAAACCAAACCAATTCTCTCAGAGCCAACACCTCAGTTATGAGAGGATAGGCTCTGCAATAAGACACAGTTCTACCCATTGCTGTACAGACAGCTGGATCCGAGACATGAAAAAGGCACTCAAGGAGTCATTAAGTGAGTGTGTCTAAAGTGAAGGGGGAGAATTCGCCCCCAATGTTTTATGCCCATCTGACAATCTCTCACTGGCAAAGCAGCCATTGATCAGCTTGGACCGAGATGAATTTGATGAGTTTTTCCCTCTCTGCTTTTCCCCAGCGTCCATCCTCTGCTTGCACACGCTTGCTGGCTACAACGGAGAGAACGAGAGCAACATTTCAAATGACCTCAGGCGCATCAACGTTCCTCTCCGACAGCACAGTTCTGCTACGATTGTCCAGAGTTTGTCACGGCAGAGATAACATCAGAAGAGAAGCTTTTCTTTCAGTGGTAGAGAGGCTGGTGGAAATGAGGGAGCCTCGAGAACAATGAATAGAATGCTGGAGACAGTGATTATTTGACACACAGCAATCCCCCGACGTTGGCCACAAACTCCTCCAGGCTCTTGAGGAAGGCCACTTTCTGCTTCCGGTCCATCGTTGGAGGTGTGCTGCTGGCTGTAAGTGTGTTGAAGGCGTCGGCGAGGCGCTGGTAAATCACAGCGTCTCTTTGACTGGAGAGCAGAGTCTCCACCAGCTCAGAGTACTCCGCCTGATGTGCATACACATAAACACACCTTTCAGACACATCATATCTGGTTGTGCTTTAAATACTTGACCTTATGCTGGTAATAGATGCTAGTCCTAATGCTAAGTTCTAGGAGCTTTTATAATAGCAAAACTTTACCTGATGCAGGCACACAAGTGTATAGAGAGCTTCTCCAGCAGCCACAGTCATTTCAGTGTTGTGCTTCTGCAGTACCAACATATCAAACACCAGCTGGAAAAGAACAGTCAGAAATTAATATGAGATGTAGGTAATAAAATGTAAACAATATTAAAGGCAGTCATCACAGTAACGCTGACCTTGAGGAAATGCCGAGTAGCAATAAATAATGGGGTGTCTTTCTCTTGTGTTTTGGCACACTGCTCCGCCAGAGGGGACAGAGATTCCAGACACAACTGACTAATCTCTGAGCTCATTCTGCACAGTGTATGTCAAGGTGAAATCATGACCATGATCTCATGAAAGCATTAACCATTAACTAATTAAAGACAATAATAAATAGTAGCAACGAGCATTCAAAAGCTGCCACTGCTGTTGTCTATAGGTATACAGGAATAATGTACATATACAGTATACTAACATACGAAGGGCTCTCATCGGTACCAGGTATGGACCTCAGTGCTTGCCATTTTCCACTCCGAATAACCAGGAGTCTGATATAATAATAGTAATAGATGCACACGCTGAAGCAGTAAAAGGATACGAGGTCATGCCTAACTCGAGAGAGAACATTAAGCTCTTGAAGAGTTCCTCTGGCAACTGAGGGATCTTCTCAGGAAAAATCTCACAGATGAACGTGATGAGCTTATAGTACTGGTTACATAAAGATGGGAACTACAAAAAAAAAAAAAAAAAAAAGGGGGGGGAAAGGTTTTAGTACATTATCTGAAGCACACCAGAACTAGAAAAATGTGACTATGATATTCATGACATATAAACCTCACCTTTAGAAGGTCCTGAGACATGAGGGGCAGCACAATGTTGACCCCAAACAGCACCACATCAGCCGCTGACACTGTGCGGCCAGCTCCCGAACTCTGCTCTTGCCCTCGAAACACTTCATCTGGTTTACAAATACAGACATTTCACTGCACATTCAAACATGTCTATAATATTTATCAAATTAAAAGTAAACCTTTTACAACTGTAAACCTTTTCTGTTCTCTTACCTGTGTCACTAAAGTCTATAAACTCTTTGGAAAGCAGGTTGGTGAGGAGCTCCATGATGAGCAGCAGGTCCTGGTATTGGTCTTCTTCTGCTGCCACATCGAGTCTCTTACGACCCAGGTTATTCTTTGAGTAGACTTGCAGCAGTGTCAGACACACCTCATAGAGCTTCATAGATTTTGTCTGCAGGAAAATCGAAGACGCCTTTACAGAAACTGATTACTTTACACCAATATATGACATCTGATCACTTTTGGTGGTAGGCAAGCTTAATTTAAGATTCTACAACTATTTCCTGTGATAGATAAAAAGAAAAATGTATCTCAGTTTAGGAAAGGCTGCACTTTTAATAACTACATATCATTGTAAAAGGTCACAATTTTATGACGTGGAGGATTTTTTACAGACAACAGAAAAATTACACACACACACACACACACACACACACACACACACACACACACACACACACACACACCCTAACTCACCTCTCCCAGGTAACAGATTTGCTTATGGGCCACCTCAACAAACACCTCAATGATGAGGTTGACTGTTTCTGGTGAATTCTGGTAGACCTCCATTAAGCCGATGCAGCTAGACAGGAAATCCATGAGGAAGCTGAAAAGAGATGCCACATTGTCTATCTGAGTAGCCTCTGCAATGCCACACAGGGCTTCCAGAGTGGCCACAATCTCCTGCTTCACTGCCTCCTCCTGGCAGATCTGAGCAAAGTTTTCCTGATTAATAAGGTTCAGGAAACGTTGCTGGAGTGGATGGAGCACCTGGAAAAAAAGGAGACAACTAGATTTAGTCATAAATATTAAATTAAAACCTAATCATACAAAGCAAAAGTGTACTGACCTCTGCCCAGTATTGCTGTTTAGTATCAGAGTCCATGTGTGCAAAGCCCCCGAGGACTAGTGCCTTCATCAGCGTGCGCTGGATTGGGCTTGACAGCAGGTGCAACGGAGGACTGCGGCTGGCAAACTGCTTAGCCAGACTCCACCAGTTCTCACATTGCACCACGATGTTTGCTCTGAAGGACAGAATGGGACAGGAAATAAAGGCTTAATGAAGGTAAAAGCAACTGTTATGCAGCGGATGACAACATCCAGAGGTACTTTTAGGTAGAATTTAAGGATCTAATATATAGTGCTGGATATTAAACTAGTTACCAGCATGAAATCAAGACAGAAACGAAAAAAAGAGGAGTCCTGATATCACCTAATATTTTTAATTAATACTTATTATCTTACTTTCCTGACAGCACTTCTATGATTTCACCAACAGGTGGTGCAAACATACAGAAATAAATACACAACTGAATCCACTGTTCTTCCAAAGATTAGTTCCCACTCCATCCTCACATGAATATTCACACAAACCTTTCTCTCTTTTCTACCAGAGTGACCAATAGTTCCACTGTGTCATTTGCCAGGTCAGGCTCAGAGCTCCATACAGAGAGATTATTTATCACTTTCTCCAGCAGGTACCCCACAATCCACTGAGCCCCCTCAGTATCGGCCCCAAATGCTGTGCTCAGGGGCATACTGATCTAAAGGCGAGAAGTAAAAGAAAGGAAAAGTACATAAAAAAAAATAGCAAAAATGTCAAAACCTGATTATTAGCATCTCATATAATGATACAGATCAGTAAATGCAGTTTTCTGTGGAGAATATTCAGCTCACCTGGCCATACAGTTTCTCGTCCACTAGTAGGTACGTTTTGGCCCAGCGCCGCAGAAACCACACAATGTCTTTACCCATCTGAGGGCTCAACAGTTGTGTCAGACTTGCTCTAGTCGCACGAGACTCCACCTCCGATGTCCTCAGCACTGCTGATAACAATCTGAGAGGAAAGAAATGACATACACCAGCTTTTATAAAACCTTACCACCTGACATTTTAATGACAATCAGATGTAGGATTAATGTTTAGATTACAACAATGCTGTCAACAAAGAATCTATTCAAAGAAATAAACTCTGGTCTTTGTGGTAGACATTTTTTCCCCTCTCCAGTCACAAACAACTAAACAACCAGTACAAGGAGTCATCTCTGCTTGCCTAGCCATCATATTTACCATGTGCTGAAAAAGCCTCTTACAATTGAGGCATTCTAGCCTGGGCAGCACATGTGCATGTGTTTTGGAGGTGTGTCTTTGGAAAACACTAAAGCCTGGGGTTGCATTTGTTTGTCTTTCGAGCTTTAGAACCGCTAATTTGGCTCACGTGTGCCAAAATCGCTGACTAACTTTATTGTTTGCAAGCAGTGGTTTGTGTCAGGTCGAACAATTCAAGCCACTGTTGTCTGCATCGCACACCACTTTTAACTCTTCATGAACACAGAAGTTCTACGATTTACGATCTCAGATTGCTCAGCTAATAATAACAATACTGCTGCCATGTTAAACATTATCATACATGATGAAAGTAGCAGCGAGCCTATGGAATCAAAGACATCTAGGAAGGTACAAGGAATGTTAATGAAACTCGTATGTAAAGACAGGACCAGATCTCCAGTTCATTCATTCAACCTTCTGGAATAAATTTTCAGCCTAAAGGTGTTTAATGAATACTGGCCCAGATAGAAGAATCTGTAAAGTGATTGGAAAATAACTAGCACTATTATTAATAATAAGAAGTACTATTTTTCTAACAGGCTAATAAAAAAAACCTGGGAACTCTCTTTAAATTAGGAAAGAGCTGAGAAAACTCATGTAGAAAGACAAACGTATTACAATTGTAAACAGCACACCGACGCGTTTGTTCCACCTTCAGTGGAAAGAACAGAAGGATACGTAAGAAACGGCTTACTGCAGATTAATGACCTGTAAAATAGATACGCCGTCTCTGAAGAGCCAAGGCAACACAAGCGAATGGTTTGCATTGTTTGCAAAAACAAACGCCACTGACATTTCAGAGCTGTGGGGTCAGGACGCTGTTATTAGGAAACTTAATCCTTCAACCCACTGTCTTTCCAAATCCTCCATCCAACCCCGAGTCACTGACCTACTGTCTCTCCAAATCGTTTACCCCTCTGCTATTCTCTCTTAAGCTCTCCTACTGCTGAACCCATCACAAACCAATCAACACAGCATCCTTTTAATTCCTCAGCCCTGACCTCCATTCTCTCTCCTATTGTTCCAGTCACTGACAGAATGGTCTGTAGATAATGCCTCGAGACCCTATCAGAATACAAATTGCTCATGACAAATTAGACCTAGACTCTTGTTTCACACTTGGTATTTAAACATTGTGTTATGTTACAATACTGGAATTGGCTCTGAACTAATACAAGCAAGTGCAGCTACGTCTGATGTTTATAATTTCCTTCTATTCCCTTATTCTTTAAAAAACTAGAAACAGGTCAGACAATTTAGAATCAGTCAACATACCATTAAGTCACCTCAACCTCCCTTTCTCCTCTCCATTCATAAACTTCCCCTATTCCCCTCTCTCAGCACTGCACCTGTCCCGGCTCTAATTGAATAATGCATGCGGCGTGGCATTAGACTCGGCTGGCGCCAGGAACAGGCTTTTACTCGCGTGGCCACGCTGCCTGGCACATGACCAGGACATTCCCCACTGGGCAAGAGAACTGCTGCTACCAGGGCAGATCAGACACTATATGTGCTGCACCACCCCTGTACACACAGGAACCATTTCCTGCTGCTAAAGTCTGCATGCTTTACTGACCGCTGACTGCAGGCCGACTAAAGGTTCCGCTGTACAACAGCTGATCATTAGAGCTGCTGTCTGCCATGGAAATATCTTTCATCTGACATTACACACAGTTAAGCCACTGACCATCATGCACCGGTTGCACTTAGGTCACATCACAGTAAGGATAGTGGATAAACTCTGCATACATAAATACCATGGAGTCATCATGTTAGCCTACTCACTGAAGCCAGAGAAACATGACTAGATCTACCCTCTGTAAAACAGTACCCAAGGTCTTTAGCTTTCATCAGCACTGATCCACACAAGCTCTCTGGTGTTCTTAAACACTCACGTTAACTGAGCATACCCCCCGACCTTGATCTCTTTTACCTGATGACGGAGTCTGTCCTGTTGCAGCCCGGGATGGAGGACGCTTTCTCCCCAGGCGAGCCGAGGATCTGCAGTGTGGTATTAATATCCACCTCGGTGGAGTGTTTTATAGAGAACTCCATCACCTCTGTGGGGATCATTGGCGTCTCCCCCTGAGGGTCATCAGCTAAGAGGTAGCCTGTTGCAATCCAAGGAAAACAACTGACTATTAAGGTTTGTCGTTTTCTCTATAGGTATAATCTAAAAGCCTTTAAAGCTTGGAAACAGGGAAAATAAACGTTGTGGCAGAGTAAACGTCTTTTTAAAACAGACCTGAGACTAATATGAGCCAGTGAATGTCTTCATAGAGGTCATCTAAAACTTTGCGGTCCACCGTGTCTGGCTCTGATGAGGCCATGAGGTGCTGTTGGTGTCTCTGGAGCTGTCCATGAAGCCGTGTAACTCTGTCCTCCAATAGGCTAATAACAAGACACAGATCACTGGTCAATCGGAATTTCTACAGTCTCACGTGTATTTGTCATCTGCACAAAATGTCAGGGACAGTTATATATTGAAATTATGAGGCTCAAGTACTCTATACATAAGAAGACACTGGGGATAGGGTAAAGAATAATGGGGAAGATAGTATTTACAAATACTACATATATACAGAAGATGTAGTATATATTAGGGAACTGGTGTTTCTTCTAAATTTCTTTACAATTCAGTAAAAGTGAGGTGTGAGCATGTTACCTTGTAAGTAAAGGGATGCAGTGCTCCGCTGCAATGCGCCCCAACATGCCGATACTCGCTAACTGATCTGAAAACAGTTCTCTATCGTCCTCCTGCAATTCATTTATCTCCTCCTCATCGTGAGATGCAACACCATTTGCAGTCTAAGAGACAAAAATGCCCCAAAGGGTCACAACTGTTACACATAAAAGAAAATATTTGTAGAGAAAAACAGAACACAATGAGAAACAGTGAAAGTGTAAAAAACAAAACAAATGAAAAGATGCTTGAAATTATGTTCGGGGGATATATCAATGTACTGCTCTCACCAGATTTCTGGTTCCATCAGGTGCTGCAAGATGACACTGAATGTAAGAGTTGAAGACCTGCACAGCTGGTTGGACGAAGCAGCCACGAGGAAAGTGCTCATCCTCCTGAACCAGCGTGAGCCACGACTCCAGCAGCTTGTCATACGCCTCCATATAAACCATGTCATCTTTATCCAGCTAAAGGACACAGAACAGGAGTGTAGGTTATAGTTAAGTGCAGTTTTTTGCATGCGAAATTATTTCTTTGTATATTGAAAAGACCGAAAAAAATTGAATCCTTAAAGAGTATAAAACCCAAACTAAGTGAATCCATCTGGACATTCTAGTACTCACCACTTCCTCAAGGGCAGCACTACGTCCAAAGGAGCAGGTTAGCAATGTCAGGCAGTTGATGAAAGAGGAGAAGAGCTCACTGGGTAGAGCAGTAAGAACACTTCGGGGAAACGTGGCAATCAGATTACTGATAATGTTTGAGATGCCCACTGTCTCAGAGTCTTCAATCTCAATCCTGTACAAACATGTACAAAATAATTAGTGTTATACAAAATACAACACAATATCAAACAAATTGCCTCTAACATTAAATAACAATATATGAAGTAATATTAAATCTATTAATTATTACATAACAAATCGCAAATAAATCTATAGTTTTAGGTATTTTATTTTCGCTACTAAAAATGTACATTCTGACGTCGTATACAGTCGTTTAATAGTGTCATTGCTCTATAAGCAAATTCGGTTTTGGCCATGGTGTTTCCAGTTGTTTCAGAAATTTACAAAGGTCAAAGCTAAAGCTACTTAAGTGTAATTGCTTCAGACTAAACAAATGCATAAATCAAGGATAGTCATGGAATCTTTTAAAGGATCAAATGTTAAAAAAAGTTGTACAAACATCTGTCCTACAGTGTGAAAGCCTCCAGTCCACCACAGGAAAGAAAAACACTACCACAGCACTGTGTGTGAGAATATTTCAAATCACCAGAACACCATTCATATTTTCATTTACTTGCTCATGCTTTCTAGTTCACAAATGGATCCCATTCCAAACCACACGAGGGCACAGAGAACACTACCTGGATTGTCTAAATTCTTCCCCTGAAAAATGCTACAACGCTACTAGATATCCGCTTTCCTTATGCTCACTACTACAGTTCTAACCCATATCAGATGGATTTAAATTGCAAGCAGATCAGTTCAATCACAGAGGACCTGCTGCGTGGTTTTCCGATGATGCAATTGGAAAAAGCTCCAAAAATAGGTGATTATGGAGTAGCAAGTGAAGCAGAGAAGTATATGGGAGAATAGAGGAGAAAGACCCTGACTCACTCCAGCGACCAGATCACATTTCAGGAGACTGTGTGCTATTTGAAAGAAACCTATCCTTCTGTATTTAACACAGACCTACAGGAGCTTAAAAAAGTGAGCACCCAACTTAACTTATGACTATTTATTACATAGCTGTAAATGGTGTCCAACTGCACAAGCTGGTAAAACATAAATTATATACCACAGATGGACTCGATTCATGCCGTCACACTAAAAAGACTTCGTATGATGCCTTAGACTCAGTTTCATTCTCACTCACCCATTGATCATGTTAAGTAGTCCCTCCACAAGGTGGGCCAAGTAGGTGACCTGAGCGTTTTCATCTGGGAAGATGGGCCCGTGCATAGACGCCAACTGTGCCAGGCACTGCAGGGAATCCTGGGCCATGTCCGAGTCTTCTCGAATCTTCCTGTGCACCTGAGAAAACCAGAGAGGGACCCATCAAGTTCTCTATTACACACAAACAAATTCCTAAGCAGTCCAAACTATCAAAGTCAGCGTGGCTTGATGTGTTATCCTACACACTGGGCTACTAAAAAACAATCACATAAAAGACACCTGAAGAAGAGAAACATCCTGAAAGTGGTGTAAATTCTTCTGCTTCACCAACAAGTACAGTGCTTTCAGATTAGGAGGCATAATACTAAAGACAGAACTCAAACAGAATAGTGCAAATCGTGAGAGAATGTATGCATGCGAGAGAAAAGCCAGAGAGCGAAAGAGAAGTGAAAGAATGGTGAGGGTATATAAACCCTGTAGGCATTCTGCAGCGGGAGGAACTGCAGAGCGGCTCACTGGCAGCTGATCAAACACACAGCTGGGGAGCTCGCTCACAGTCTTTCTGAATTACACAGAAAAGCATCTCTCTCTCACATAAACACCCGTCCCCCCACCACCACCACCACCGGCTTTTTTTGTCTGCTTTATTTAAAAAGACAAATCTGTCTTGAATTTTGCAGTCATGCGAAGTACACAAAGTAAGAAAAGCCGCGAGAGGTAGAGTGTGCGAAGAATTGGAAAGACCGCTCACCTACTGAAGCAAAACTCTCCCTCGTTGTCACTCTCCAGATACGCAATGCTTAACGAAATGTCAGAGTCAAAGCCCGTTTAAAGTAATCATGCTCGGAACGGTTTGCGAGGAGCGCAGAGATCCCCGGCCGTAGCGGCACCATGGCTAGGAGTGTGCGTTTAGTTCAGTGCCCTGCTCTCCCATACCAGAAGCACATGTGGTTCCACTGCAGAGCGGATGTTTGGCACAAAATCCTCTTCAATTCTTATTGGGTCTGGTCTCTTTTTTTCTCTCTGCTCAGTTTTTTTTTTTTTTAAAAGTCTCAAAGCCTTACAAAGTCTGTCCACCAAACATGCTGGCAAAGACGCTTCAAGTCAAAAAGAAACTGATTTAAAAGTTTCCATGAATACACATCTCTGTGAAACTACGATTTGCTCTAAAGTCCCGCAGTACACACATTACTTCCTATCTTAGGAAGACCCAATACTGTTAACATATTGTGGCACTGAAGTATCTAGTGAAGAACTGGACCTTCTTTCCACAGTGTGAAATCATTTGGCCAGCCGATTTGGCCAGAGGGAGGGAAAGAAGGGGAGGAGGTGAATGAGAGGTAGATGAGAGACAAAGCCAGAGAAAAAGATAGGGCTAAATAGAGAGACAGAGCGCAAGGCCAAAGTTACGTGGGCAGTAAAAACAGCTGCGCTTACGAACATCCACACCATGCAAACTATTCCAACTGCCTTGAATCCAACTATAGTTAGACCGACATATATTCATTTAGATGCCTCCTGTCAGACACGGGCAGCCATTTTTAGGAGAAAGACAAAGCAGGAGATAATGCCTCTCCATCTCCTGAGCAGACCTTTTGTTCTTTATCGGGCGACTAATAATCATCATCATTATAGCATCCATCTCGATCAGCTGCAACAAAACATGAAACTGCTCAGTCCATAAACGAGCCACACGTGTTCTGAAAGAGGACATGGACTGATCTGATTCCAACATTCCCTGGCTGCATTTAAAAAAAATTGCAACCAAATTATAGCTGCCATTTGCTAATCACAAGTATGTGTCCGTGTGTATGAGGGACAGAGGGTGTATGTGTGTGTAAAAATAAACCTAAACCACAAACAAAAACACTCCTTGCTAGTCGTGGGTTTGAGTAGGAAAATGTTAGTGTAGCCATAGCTTTATTAGGTGTGAAGCGAAGCAGGCACGTTTATTTTAGGCTGTGCTTCGTTCTCTCGTCTTGTTGTCTTTTTTTCAGGGCATACAAAGCTACATCAAAGAGTCCGTCCCCTCAGATGGGAAACACTCACGTCTCTCCCTGTCTGCCTAAATGACAGACCAAAGGGCTTCAGTCTATGTTAACAGGACCTCTTCATTGAGGGATTAGAGTCTAATCCAGCCAGCCGTCCACACTGACCTCTGACCCCTGCAGCGCATGGCCTCACGTCCCACCTGCCCCTGTCACAGCTGAGAGTTTAACACATAATGTCAGGTATGAGCAAAGAAAAACACACCACACACCAAGATATATAGAGAGACAGCTGACTATATTTCAACCCAACAAAAACAATTCCTCGACCCTCTGATAATAAAACCAAATGTCACCCAGACGAAGCAAAACACCCAAAAGATAACAGACCGACAGCAGCCACTCCCTTTAGGCCAAACAGAAACCTCTGTCTGCTCTTTTAGTCGTTTAGCCGTACTACTTATTGTTTAATACAGCTGTTGATATTTCTGTTCTCTCACTGAGATTTAATGGATAGTTGGGGTCTCTGCTCTTTAATACAGATGACACAAGACAGATAAAATGCAAGTAAATTCAATAAGGAAGCAGAAACTCAACATAACCGAAGAAGGTTCAGTTCTGCCTTGACCCATCTTAAATATTCTGACAGCATAACCTGCTACCACTGATGGAGTAAGTAGAGGAGTATGTAGCAGTTAATGGCTCAGGGCGACTATGCATATGTAATGGAAGAAAAGGGGAGGAGTATTTGGAAGTCATGCTCTGGACGGTGATGGAAAGATGACGGATTTGTTCCACACATCAGGATGTTTTCGATCAGCCAGCCCTGCCTACGATTTCTACCCCCATACAACATCATGAAACTCTTATGCTGTCACTTTGCTTCAACTGGCTCGACTGCTCTGGCATCTTCATAGTGAGTGGTTTCCTCATTACAATTTTTTTTTATTGAGAGCCAGTCCCATTCTTTTATGAAATACAGATAATTGTTTATCACCGCAAACTGGAGATAAATCATCCATGTCATAAAACATACTGACATTTTAGACACATGTTTAATAAACAGTAATAGACTAATTTGTCAAAGTGTTTTCATAATTAAATGAAGAATCATTGTATTCACATGTCCATCCGGCTGTGTGTTACTCTAAGGGAGACTAGCAGTAGATTAAAATAGAAAAACATTACCAACTTCTGCACATAAACACAGTGTGTTCACAATGACCATTACCCAGACCCATACTTTACAGTCTCTGCATGAAGTGTGTGCGAGAAGAAAATCAGGGTTTTGAGACAAAATTGAATACTGGACAATATATTTACAAAATGCTGTTGGAGCCCAGTACACACATCACTAATATGGTTTTAGGGTTTAACTAGACAACTCCTTGAAAAGTGCTGATTAATGTATTTCAGGCAAACTGAGTTGCTCAATTAGTGCACAGGGGGGGGGGGGGGGTTTAATATTATTATTTTTTTTTTTATTATTTTTGGT
>JAOVVF010000047.1:23109499-23122850 GCA_028565595.1 Duopalatinus emarginatus
ATGGATGGATGGATGGATGGATGGATGAATATTGTCTTACACAAAAAACAAAGGCTTGGTTTTACAACACCAACATTTACATGCCGTTGTTTTCAAAAAGTTTTTTTAAAAAGTTTGATAGTTTTGAACTGCTTTGTGTGTGTTATTTTTGGCTCTTGTGAACGACAAGCCAAACGCAACAAAAACTGAAGAATATATTACCAGCTTCACATCATTTCTACTGTTATTATTAAACTAAACAACTATTTTAACATTTGCATTATTAAATGGGCTTTTTTACAATAAATATTTGATAATATTTTAGTTACATTGTACCTCCAGAGGCCCTTTATAATACACTCATAAGAATTTTATCAATATTCAATATTTTATAAACTATAGCTAGAGGACTCATGTGGGATGACTCCATGGTTTTTATTAAATGCATGCCTACAACTGGACAGCGATTGCATTTGGCATGATGGAAACACGGTGATGAAAGTGAAATGAGGCTCCTGAGAAATGGCAATCAGAGCCTGTCAATCACAGCGACTCTAGCCAACTGTTAGAGTGACGTTACGCTGCCCTATTAGCAGAGGGTTGTAAAAAATGTAGCTGGCTGGTTTCACGTGTCTTGTAGGAAACACGCCTTCAACCTCCCTAATTAGTAGCTGTTGTGTGATAGGGGAGAGCTGGTTGCTGGGTGGGAATCGGCAGGTGACCGAATTAGAAAGGGGTAAAAAAAAAATTAAATGGATCGTCTAATTTTCACTGAAGTGATCAGCATGTAACAGGAATGTAGGCTTTTCTGTTCATTAAAATGGAATACTATGAGTGTATTTGGCTTCGGTCTGTACACTATTTTCTCTGTAGTTACTGTATCTACTTCTTATAAGAGAATGGTCCTTATCAACCGTAGTGCTGGTGGTCCCTTTTCATGAGGGTGAGGGTGTAGGCGATGTTACCACAGGTGGCCAGCATCATGCAGAGATTTAGGCAAAAAAAAAAAAGTGATTATTTTTGGAAGGTGACGACTTATACCAATGTTTTGAAGCACTTTACATATATATATATATATATATATATATATATATATCATTGAAGGGAGACAAAAGTAGAATGTGGCTTTATATATTGTTACTTTTAGGCGAACTATGACTCCACAGTCAGAGGGCCAACAGGTTGTGTTTTCTAGGTAAATGGCATATTTACTCTCAGCTATCAGTCACAGCAGCACTAACTTATCATGGGTGTCCGTGAGCTCATGTATTCTCGAGAAGTCAGACAGCACTTTTGTCCGAGTGTGCTATGCTTCCTTGTGACAGAGCATTATCACACTCCATGCTCACACTCCTTCTCCACTGGTCCATTCATAACCACACTCCCCAAGTATGGCTTAGGGCTGTGATTGGACAGTGATTGCATTGTAGAGTAGCGTAACTGCGACGCACTGATGGCAGTGAAATCCAGTGCAACAGGGAATTACGTTCACTTCTGACAAAAGGTTGGGGTTTAGGTGTTTTTACTAAATGGTAAAGAAAGTGCAGTGAAAGAAGTGAATGGTTGGTTTTCTGTAAATCACAAATTAAAAATCAATTAATTTATCTGATGCAGGTACAGGAAATAAAATAGGGGAAGTGAGATAAACTAGTGATAGATTACCTTACAGTGCCTAGTGAATCGGTCTAAACCAGATGTTAACAGACAGCACGCTATTCATATAAAATTAAAACCGCAGTGGCCCCATGTCACTGGCATCGCTCTTGTTCGAACCCACGTTAATAAAATGATTGTCATAGTAAATATTTATGTAAGAATGGATGAACAGATGGCTGTATGGATGGATGTGTGTATAAATCGAGAGACAGAGATAAAAGGAGAGCACTTGGGAGGTCAATGCAGTAACCACACCAACACAAACACAATATCCTTTCAAGTGGTAGCAGGAGTGACAGGAAGTGAATGGGTAAGGAGAACATCATGCGCCAAACAACTATATAAGGATTTGGTTAGAAGGTCATCACACGTGCACCAAAATGAACAACGGTTAAGCGTGAATAATAAACCAGGAGATTACTCACGGTAAAGAAGAGGTCCATAACTCTGTGGTCCAGAAGGGTTTCCCTCCACGACTCAGTAGGCTTCAGCATGACATTCTGAGTGGCTTCAAACATGGCAATGTAGTGTCTGCCTAGTGGCATCTTAGTTAAGGTCACCAACATCACAAAAACACACGCCAGTCCTGAAAAGTGAACACTGCTACCTTGCTAGTTTCGTTTTGTTAGTCACAAAGTTTTGCTTTTGTCAAAATATGTCTGCAGTGAAAGGCTACTCTGATCAACTCCCACTTTCTTCCAGCTATCCCTCTTTCTGCCTCTTTCTGAGAGTGATACTACAGTTAAACCAAACTGTCCCCTCCCACGTAATCTGTACCTCAAGGTCACCCATTTAATAACCCTCTGGAAAAAGAGCGAGACAGGCAGGGATGAAGAGAGAGAGAGAGAGAGAGAGAGAGAGAGAGAGAGAGAGAGACAGGGCAAGCAAAATAAGAGAGTCTCCCACAGGAATGTATGATCAAGGCCAGTTACCGGCAAAGGCCAAGCATTCCTCTGGGCTGGACCTACAGTCACTCCCTACACACACACACGCATATATACACATACACACACGTTATAGTAACTACATCAATGTGCAGTGCAGTAACAAAATATACAACTCAAACACCAAAACACTCAAAAGGCTGTCGGTTTAGAGCACTGCGTGTGTGGGAAAGTTTGTGCAAGTGTTGAATGTGTGTTGTCGTCTCCCCTGAATCAGGCCTGTCCTTATGGCTTTTTAAATATAGCGCTGGGGCAGTAGAACTCTGTGTGACCCGTGTTAAGGAGGGGAGAGGAGAGCAGAGCTGGAGCCAAAGGTCAATACCATTTTGTCTGTTATTTATAACAAATAAAGTGCGAGTCAAGTAGGTTGATATTGACCCATCTTTCCATCTGATGTACTCAACAAGATGGAAAACTGCTCAGGTCCCTTAGCACTATTTAAATGACATGCCTTATGTTTTATTTGTCTGCCAAGCAAAAAAAGAATAATGTACTTTTCTCTTTGTTACAGGTGTGTATGGAGCGGTAAATGGACTTTGCATGCAAATTAGAGAAAGTCAGTCTTCTATCCTATAGTTAACTCTAGTTAGTAATGAAAACCTGCAACTTCAAGTTCATGAAAACAAAATATCAAATGACCAGTCTAATGGCTTTAGTGATGAAAAGGGAGAGCTCAAGTGGTCTATAAAACATACAATTTGTCCTACATGCTAAAATTACAACCATAAATACATAACACAAAAGAAAACCTATTGAAAAGGACATTTCTTCCTTATTTCCTTACATGCCAAGTACTAAAAAGTTCAATGGGTATAAGAAAACATCAGGAGCAAAATGAGCTATTTGCCCCCTCTAGCAGCCAGTTCTACTGTCCAGATGGGAATAAAGACGTTAGATGCCCAAGTCCATTCCGAATATAGGCTCTAGACAAATAAAGATACACACATTTCCTTAACATAATAATTATAAGATGTGCCGAGTGGCACTCAATGACAGCCAGCCAAGATGTTTGAGGGATATTACAGTCTCTAAGTGTCACATCCTCCGCTTTAAGACTCCATCTCTACCCTGGTGTGTGCACTAACACTTCAGGAATGCCCCCTCTACACACTCACCCCTCCCATCCAATAACACATGTCCTGGAAAGCCACTCCGGTTTTGTGTGTGCCGTCTGTCATCCCCCTCACCCATTCAGAGCACCTGACTGACACAAGGCCCGAGGCTTGACCTGCCCCGCAGCAGCTAAAGCTGAGGAGAGACATGTAGTAGTAGTAGTAGTAGTAGTAGTAGAGGAGCAACTCCACAGGCTCAAGGAGAGGAAAGGGGTGGGGGGGCGTGGACAGATGCCACACATGCCAGAGCGGAGACTACATATACACCGCGGCACTTTGAGGGGAATCAAGCAGACGCGGCTGTCAGGAAAACATTTTTGAGCACAGGCCTTAAGTTAACATGTGTGCACGTACATCTATACAGCTCACATACTGTCCCCATGAGTGCCCTTAATAAAAACTCTTTGTCCCAGAGGAGCATCTCCTCCACGTACCACCCAGTCAGCAATTACTGTGATCTCAGTCTGTCTATACAAACACACCGAGACATATGCGTCTGCTCAACATTCCTGGCAGATCCTCTGTGACTTGCGTGTTTAAAGGCACACTTATCGGGAGTGATAAAGGCACAGGCACTCTTTTAAAGTGATATGTGATCTTAGTTGGTGCTGCCGCCAGACCAGATCCCTGTAAACAGACAGAGAGGCACACGGCCTGCCTGAGTGGGATTAGCACCCAAAAGAGCGAACACACGCCCATATACAATCACTAGCATGTGCAGCTCATGATGGACCATAGAAAGCAACATGAGGCAGTCAGGGAAGAAAATTTCATGGATATTTTAATGATTCCAAATTGCCTTTGAATGGTATTAGTTGCGTAATTTTTAAATAACAACCATTAAATAGTAGCTCTTGTTCTGCAGTTAAAAGAATTTTGTTCAACGATATACTTGCTGATAGACTCGAGCAAGATTGATTTTCCCCCCAGATTTTGTGAAATGTCACTGTTGCTCAGTGTTGAACATGACCGTGCTGGTCAAAGCACAAAATAAAACAGCACATTCAACCCCTTTTAATGATCAAAGTTAATATTAAAGAATTCAGAATACCGGCTGGCTTTTTCAGCTGTTTTACTGGGGAGAATAAAAAAGATGCCCTTCTGGTCTATGTTCGAGTGAGAACTCATACTAATGTTATGTTTACCTGTTCAGGTAACTGATGCTAAAATTATCTGAGTCAGTTTTCTTTTCTTCTTTTCTTTTATGAAAATGTTCAACATGCAGTCATTTTTAAATGTACATAAACAGCATATCATCTTGCGTTCGATAAACAACATACGAATCCTGATCAGTGCCAGTATTAGAGATGGAAGAATCTGTTATGTATCGGTACGGCAATTAGCTATGCATCATTATCAGCCAAAAGTGAAGACACACGTCCCTGCATTATTATTTTTTTTACATTTAACTAGGGATTAGAACGATGGGTCTCATGCATGGCTTAAAAAACATATTGTAGTTGGATGTACAGTATGTATAAATATTTTGGACATGCGTATCAAAATACCATGAAAATATTAGGAATGTTACGATTATGCTGAGACCTCAGAATGGGAGCAAAGTGCTTAAAAAATTCTTTAACCCTCAAGAGAACTCTCAAATAATTCAGAACAGAGAAGGGTGGCAGTACTGACAAAGAAAACACATGAACGCTAATAAAGATGTACAGCTAAAAGACGTTAGTCATTTCAAAAATAGTTATCAGTACAGAAATATCTTCAACTACACTATAAGATTAAGGCAGTCATTTTGAACGTTTGGTATGTGCTCATCTGGTGGCTCTGTTCATCTGATCTCAAAAGAAAGATGATGTAATAGTGGAGTGTAAATAAAAATGACCACAGTTATAAAGTGCTTAGTTTAATAACAATGGTTTAATCACATGCTACTTAAATTACCTTTTATACCGATTAGCTTTTTTATAACATCAAGAGTGCTGGGTCTCAGGCCGTCTCTGGGTCCAGAGCCACAGAGTCAACTTTAGCCTGTAGCTGAATCAATTTTAACTTTATAATTTAAACCAACTTAAAATTTAAATAGAGTCGTTAAAAGAGGAAACACCAGACTATTTCAAAGCAGACTGTTTTAGAAGCATGATACATACCAACCCAGAAGTCACTGCCGTTCCAAATTAAGAACAATGTGCAGTTACATCCACCTTTTTCTAAAAAAAGGATATGATTGGGTGGGAGAAAGTTCCAGCTGAGCACTTGATTAGCCAGTGCTAGGTAACGCTGGAAAACAGACGACATCTGGGCATTGAGGTTCTCCCTACGGCTGAACTCCTGTAAAACCTCAATGTTGAGTACAAAGATCTGCTTAAGGTCATCCTCCTATAAGATAAGAACGCACACACAAAAAAATTAAACAACAATAATAAAAAAAAAGACAAAAAAGACAAACATAGAAAAAGCAGCTGACCTGAAAGACACGTTTGCAGCTGCCATGGAACTCCATACTGAGGCCAATGTTACTGGTTTTATTGGAGCTGGAGAACTCGCTTAATAAAGCTGTCAGGATGGAGCATGCCAGTGTTTGCTTCAGAAACAAAAACAGCCATAACACAATAATTACATTTATGAAATTTACCAACCATCATAACAAAAGAATAGAAGGGAAAAAAAACATGCTACACACTGTAATTAGTCTTAAAAAACAAATTATAGAAATATTCTTATAAGTTCACTCACATGGTCAAGTTATATAAGATACAGTAAAGCCACCCAATCCAAACCCTTCAGCAAGTTAATATATTTGTATGCATATATTTCCAACATGCTTTCCATGTTTGATTTCCTCAGTGATCTTGTATCAAATTAATCAAAATGAAATGAATAAGGGATGTTTTTCAGAGGTTTTACACAAGTGATTCCAGTCTCTGATTGTTTTGAAAATGTTTTACATTAATACACAGAACAAGCACAAGTGATAAATAATTAACCTGCCAATCCAACAAAGAAATCGAATGCCTGAGGTGTGAACAATGAGGTAAGTATGGTAATTTTTTCAGATATTTTTTTTTACAATTTTTTATTTATTAGCTTATTTTTTTCTTTAGATATCAGACCACTGACTTCCAAACTAAAGTTGTTTTTCTTGTAAGAATCTGACAGAATCACAACATTTAAGAGAATGTAGTAGGACCCTGACGTCATTAATAGGTTTTTATTCACTAATTTGCACCTGGTGACTGTCATTTACTTATTAATTTATAATTTGTTCAAATGATTATACTCCTAGCCCATCAACTAACAAAAGAATGATTTTTTTTTCAAATAAATTGTGTCTAATGTTGCTGTACATACAGCGACTTTTCGTGCCCTCTCTCCCTACAATCCAGAAGACACACAGCACCCTCTAGTGAGCAAAATCACCCGATGCCATTATTTTACATCGGTAAAACCTGTTGCACTTTTTTCATACTTCTCTACTTTTCTGAGGTTTAAAGTACATGCTCATAGCTTACCACTGTAGGATTGCCACTGCTGATAAGCTGGCTGACCTCATGGAAGATGCTCTTACAGCTGATGGATTTGTCTAATGAACCACGCTTCACTATAACAGCAACCGCTAATAAAATCTGCTCTCGTACGTATTTCTGCAGACTGATGGAGGGGGAGAGAAGGAAAGTTTATGAGCAAAAAGTGTAACAGTATATCAGGAAAAGCCAGTAAGCTATAGACAGGAAACAAATTGGCTGGTTTGCAGTCCCACGTACTTAGGTCTCTGTAAGACGTAGGTGAGGAGGAATGTTCGGAGAGATTCGATACTGTTCTTTTCCAGAAGGATCCATTCTCTGACCACGGCCTCCATTATGGCTGTTGCAGCCTGGAACAGCACATAGTCCACCTTACTGGTCTCTGAGAAATAGAAAGAGCAACATCACACCATAGGATTAACACTGCTGGGGTAACGTAATATAATATACTCACAATACAAGACAACCAGATGATGAGATGGCTGACACATTTACACTGTGATGTACATGTGTGACAGGGTACAGATTAATAGATGAGGGCACAAGGTTCAAGTAGCACCTTGGTGATGCTAAGATTTGAACTTACAACCTTTTGATCAATAATACTAATAATCCCATTTTCTCTACTTCCATTAACAGTATTTTTTACAGCATGGTCAGAGCTGCTCGTCTGTGCTGAACTACTTTAAATCTATAACAGATAGGTTGGCATGATTCACTGTGATTGGTAACAACTGAAAAGGAAACAGCAGAATTTCTGCTTACGACAAACATTTTCTGCTTATATTTCTATGATGATCATATCAAACACTACACAAAACAAATAAAGGGGTATAAGTAGATTTTGTGACACTGTGTATAGACATGCACGAATAGTAGGCCACAGGATTATATTCAGGAAATAGGAAATATTCTTATAAGTTCACTCACATGGTCAGGTTACATATGAGATACAGTAAAGCCGCCCAATCCAAACCCTTTAGCAAGTAAATATATTTGTATGCATATATTTCCAACATGCTTTCCATGTTTGATGAGCCTTATTCTGCTTATATTTCTATGATAATCATATCAAACACTACACAAAACAAATAAAGGGGTATAAGTAGATTTTGTGACACTGTGTATAGACATGCACGAGTAGTAGGCCACAGGATTTTTGTCAGGTGAGGGAACAAATGTTCATAGCTGTTCTAACACAAGTGATAAAAGAGACCTGCCACAATCAGTTCCACAATCAGTCAGTCAGTCGTTCTCTTATCCACGTCATCCAACAGGGTCACGGTTTGTCCGGAGCCCATCCAGAATCAATAAGAGCAAGGCAGAAAAATCCCTCGACAGGGCACCAATCGCAGGGTACTACACACACCCAGGGCAATTCAGCACAACCAATTTGCCTACCATGTGAATTTTCTCGGGAGGTGTGAGACAACCCAGGCACACAACCAGGCACGGGCACAGAGAGAACACACCAAACCCCGCACAGTGAGGGTCGAACCCACAGCCTCAGATCCCTGGAGCTGTGTAATGTACACTCTTCCTGCGCTGCCACCCTGCTGCCCAAGTTATCATATAACTATAAACATATAAACCAATAACACATATGCTGCACTATTCTTTAATAATAATTTAAAATATGTACTTATGGGCAAATTGATGCGATATAAGAGGAATAAAACACTTCAGGACATGCTGTCACAGGAAATAAAGCAATCTGGGTCAGGCCAACCAGTCAATAATTATTTCCCCAGCAGCATGTACGCCCATTCATTACTGACGCAGATAGACACAACTCATCACAGCCAGGGTGTGACTAAGAGGGTGTGCATGATGAGTTGGGTGCATTGTGGTGTATCAGACTTTGGGCAGTATTAACACAGTTATCCCGAGATCTGTTTTAGTCAACACACTAATATGTGCTAATAAGTACCCTAGTTGTGTTCTTTTCTACTTTAGCTTGCTTTGCTGTATGCTTTTTGTCTACAGTTTCCTTCTATGATGTTCTTTTGATACATCTTGATCGGTTTTGGTGCGTTTCTGTGTACTTTGTGCCTTTAATCAAGGCTTTAGGGTGTGTATTTTTGCGCATCTGTCCATTTGAGACAGCTGATTATTCTCAAAACACTTCTACGAAAGTGAGGAGCACATCCAAAATAACATTTTATCCTACATAATAGTAGGTTAGTACTAGTGTTACTGCTATTTAGGCATCCTATTTAGAGTGTAGGATGGGATTTGGAACACAGTGCTGCAAAATGTGCAAGAAAATGCTACTCTGAGCTATGTGTAGAAGAATATTTTCTACTAATATCCCAAAATCATGTTTTTGTTACATTTTTTAAATAAAATTTAATATGCATTAACACATCCAAGATAGTGTCCTAAATTCTTTCTTAGGACATAAACAACACCCCCCCCCCCCCCCCAAAAAAAAAACAAAAAAAAAAAAAACAAAAAAAAACACGGAACTACAACTTACCAAGAATATGTTTACAAACAGCGAAAGGTGATTTGGACTTGCGAAAGGAGAGGAATATGTGCTCTGCATGCTGCCTCTGTTCTGTGCTGACCATGGACGGCGGTGCCTGAAAACGCACAACACATGCAGGTGTGAACACAGTGTCTATATTAATACAAATTCAAAATGTGCATTATACAAAAAGGTGCCACTTTTAAGGCACTATAAACGTCAGTGTCTGTCAGATTACCATGTTGATCTGTAAAATGTTTATCAAATTCATACTTTCAACTTTTTCTGGTAACATTTTTTTTCCTTAAACCAGGATACATGCAACAGCAAGCTTGAGAAAACGTAAAAAGCAGTATTTAAAAGCAGGTTGAAATTAAGCTTAATCTAGCAGTACACATTCACACATCAAACACACACCAGTCGACTAAACTATGGGTCCTTAAACATTACAGAGGGTGAATATTAATCTTCTTAATCTTCCTGTTAGAGACACCTCTGCCCTGCTATTCCTGAGACGGAAATCTCCGAGTGTTTTTCCTGCACCTCGTCAAGTGGAAAATGTCCACATCACATAAGGCATTTAAAGGCTATGCCACAGGCATCATACACTCAGATTCTAAAAAGGCTTAAGGAAAAGATGTAACGTTCCAGTAACAGAACATTGACTATTTTGATCTTTGATCCCCTATACTGACAAGACAAAACTGAAGTGCCCTTGAGCAAGGCACCTAACCCACAACTGCTCCCCAGTCACTGCAAACAGGAGTTGCCCATTGCTTTGGGCATGTGTGCTCACTGCCCCCTAGTGTATGTATGAAAGGGTGTTTCACAGCTTAGATGAGTCAAATGTGATTTAGAAAAGGTTCCAGTGAGTGGGAGTTCAGAGGACAGAAATGCCTTGTTGCTGAGAGAGATCAGTGAAGAATAGTTATCATGGTTCAAGCTGACAGAAAGGCTACAGTAGCACAGATAACCACTCTGTACAATCATGCTGAGCAGAAAAAGCATCTCAGAAAGCACAACACATCCAACCTCAAAATCTTTTTTAATGGCCCAGTATATTGTCCCGTACAAAGAATCTGTCATGGTGAACTGGAGCATGGCAATAAAAAAAATATGCCGCATATGAATTAAAATGAATATGTGGGGTCCTGGTCAACTTCAGTTAAGAAAAAAATGTTCTTGTGGAGAGTGGTTTTGGTCAAAAAAGACATTAACCTCTAGCCAGTGGGAGGTGTTTATGTCCTAAGCAAGAGGAACCGGTCATGATCTTTCCTGCATTCCTCCAGGAGACTGAGGTAAACAGATACAATCTGGAGGGACAGCAGGTTGCAGCCCATCACCTTCTCAACAGAGTGAATGATGTGCTGCTCTCTGCCCTTGTTCTTGGCAGTCGCAGCAATGTGCCAGGTGGTGACAGCGGAGGTGAGGATTGACTCCTTATGGCAATGATGACAATGAAAGAAGTGCTCCATCACTAACTGTGTCCGGTTAAACTTCTTCAGCTACCACAGGAAGTATATACTCTGCTGTGCCTTACTGGCAATTGAGCTGATGTTTTTCATGACGGTTCCACAACCATCTCTATTGTTTAATAGGGGTTAGATCTAGGTTGTTTTGGCCACAACAGTAGGTGGATTCATTCTCATCAGAGATTAGCCAAATGGTGGTGGTGGCATCAGCAGACTTCAGGAGTTTGACCGATTTGAGGTTTAAGGTACAGCTGTTTGTATACAGGGAGAAGAATATGTAGGAACGGACACAGGCTTGTGTGCGGATACAAGTCTACAACAGCAGAAGACCACATCAGGTTCCACTTCTGTCAACCAGGAACAGAAAGCTCAATCTCAAAGAAATGTTTTCAACATCTTGTGAAGTCCATGCCACAAAGAACTGAGGCTGTTCTGAGAGCAGGAAAGAGAACCAACCCTGTATTAATACAGTGCTACAAATAAACTGTTCAGTGGATATTCTTAAATAATACATTTGGAAGTTATTTAAAACATCTATGTAACTGTTTAGATAATACCCAGACACATAATAAATAAATTTGACATTCATCTCTATGATTAATTGCCAACAAAACAAAACAAACAAAAACAAAAAACAGATAGATAGAATTGATCCTAAAAAAAACAAATTAAGGCTGCACTATGTGGACAATAAAATACAACGTTCAAATTTATCAAACTGATGATGAACATGGATATTTTTTGCTATATTTCATGATAGTAACTAGATACCACTCCTTTAAGCATTTAATGTAAGTACAAAATAAAGTCACAAAATGAATCATTTACAGTTATTCACTACACATCCACAAATAATTAGTATATTTGTTCTGTTAGAAATCAGTACTCAATATACAACAACAGAAACACATTTCTGCTTGTGTAGTGGATCTTAAAGCAATTAAAGGTTAAGCCCAAAAGTGCTGAGTATAATTTGGAAAGGTGGGAAAATGCATAATAGTAGCAGCATATCTGTTATTTTAGTCAAAAACAAAAACAAATCTAAAAAAAAAAGGTTGTTTTTTTTTTTTTAAATGCACTGTGTGTTCACATGTCTGGAACATTATTTATTACTATGACCTATAGAAATAACCCTAGATAATATGGCAACTGACAAATTAGTCATGATTTGCAATATTCTTCAATATGGTGACTGTTCAGAAAGGTCTGAGAGGCATTTAGCCTAATAAGATCAAGTCCACAATGTGAGGGCACCAGCCTTAAAACAAGTGTTTATAATCACGATCAATGCAGCAGGACTGCATTAAAAACACAAGACGATGAAGCAAGGAGGAATCCCTGCTCTTTTGTTAGTATGTGCTTTTCCAGGGCTAGCACTGTTTCAGAGATGTTTACGTTGCCACATGTGATGCACTCACACAGTTCTGATAGACAGAAACCGCGAGTTTTAGCAGTTAAGTTATAATTATAGTGGTACAGGATGCCTCTGCTCTCACATACCACTGTAAATGTCAAACATAGCAGAACAGTCTACATCAATGAGCTTGTTCTAAGGACTTTTCACATAATCTCAACCTAACAATAAACAAATATAAAAAGAGTTAATAGTTAACACAGACAAATGCCTTATTGTTAAAACTTTCTGTAAATAAATTTTTTTAAGTCAAGGATTCTTGACTGTCAATGCCTGGCAACAGGTTTTTACCCTAAAATGTCATTAAGAAACATGACATATCGGGTTCTGGGTAACATGACAAGCTGTGTCGCCTTATTAATTTCCAAGTGCAATAAGTAGTGGTACGAAGTCTGTCACACCTTAAAGAGTCGGTGCGGAAAAGTGTCTCAGAGATCATTAGCTGCAAACTTCCATGCATTTCCTCCATAAATACCAGCACAACAGAAAGAAAGGCAATGAAAACATATGCAGCACAAACTCTTAAATCCGTCCCTTATCAGGCTTCAGTTCTCAGTTAACTAAGCTTTTCAGAAACAAGGTTTTAATTTTGTTTTTGGTCCATAACCAGCTCATGATTTCTCCCACATGATTTTATTATTCATTTCTTTATGCATGTAATGGAAAACTCCTCTCAATCAAGACATGACAGATCTACTGATCAAAAGTCAAATATACATAAATATATATAATAAAAGCAAACTGCGCATTGGAATAGAGCTTCGCATTTAACCCATCTCTGCATGAAGCATTCACACACACACACACACACACACACACACACAC
>JAOVVF010000047.1:23127140-23144541 GCA_028565595.1 Duopalatinus emarginatus
ACACACACACACACACACACACACACACACACACACACACACACACATACATACACATACATACACCAGGTTGAGCTTTTTGTAATTACTAGGAGGCTTTGTGAAATCACTCAAACCAGTATATTCTGTAATTTGTACAGAATGAGCATGAACAGATGAGCCATATCTCATTTTCCCCTGGGACTAGCAGGCTTCAAATAAACATCATTATAAACCCTTCAAGGTTTAAAAGAGTCGCTGATCTACCAGCCACAATAGACTCACATGGGTGTTTCTACAAATACCTGCAGAAGGAACAACACATCTCAGTGGATTTGGGCCCATATAACATTAGGGAAGAAGGCTTCTGATTAAGTTGTGTGGTCATATGACACAGTTAATAACTGCCAAATAACACCACCACCACTGGTTAGCTCTGCACGGAGTCCAGTGACCATGATCACAGTTATAAATCTGGAATTAGGAATTGCTGGTTCACCTTTACTGACAGAGAGAGTTGCAGAGATACACAGCATCCTGTGTCACATTGAATCTGTCTCAGTTTTCCCACACTTATTGGTCCCAGATTGCAGTTTCTATCAAACGTACATATCCGTGAACAAGTAAAATATTCTGCACAGTAATATTAGAATAATAATATGCATTATTTTTCTCTTTCCTTGACCATCTTTCCATAATTCCCTGTCTCTCCTTTTTCAAACAACCAGCCTTAAACCAACAGAACTGTCTGGTGTACTGTGTGTTAATCAGTAAAAGCCACACAGGTGAAGCTGAATCAGAACATGAACTCATTTCCCATGTCTCACACATATACAGGCTCACACCCTTCTCCTTGCTCTTCTTCTCCCCCCTCCACTTCATCCTCATCCTCTTCCTCCTCGGGGCCCAAGCTGCTAACTCCACTGCTGCTGGGGGGGCCATGGGTTTCTTCAAGCGGTTTAGGGTAACGGAATGGACAGCCATTATCATCAAAGAACCTGCGGAAGGTGAACTCGTAGAAGGCATGTTCAGGGTGTTTGCTATTTGGAGAGCAAAGCGTATCCCAAGCACGTGTGCTGTCTCCACTGTCACTCCATGCCCCTGGGCCACCTTCTTCCTCCACTGGATCAAAGTTGGAAGTGTCCATTGGGTGAGCAATTTTAGGTCGGTATGGAGCAGGTTGAGTGCGAAGGTTGATGCTGAAGTCCACCTGAGCAAAGAAAGGGTGGGCCTTTATCTCACCGGCACCATTTCCTCCCAGACGCTCCTCTGCTGAACAGCAGAGACGGCCTATGATGTCAATGGCCTCAGGGCTCAGTTTGACTTGTGGAGGCACCTGGAGTGTGTTCTCCCAGTTTATCACCTAAGAAAGGTAAGAGATCATGCCATGTTATGTAAATACCTATATTTTGGGTTCATGGTTAAGGTTTTATCGAAATGAAATGAATCCTCTTTAGCTGATTCACATTAACAGAAAGTCAAATGAAAATGCTGTTGTTGTGGAAGGCCAGTTGAGAACTGTAAGCAGAATCACAGCTGCTCCAAGACTAGGATACTGAATTACAGAAACCGGACATGTATTAGGGAAGGAACAGGGAAAGGAATGTAATGTAACCAATGTGATGATCTCATATTATCTGCAAATAGGACCACAACACAGGTCACACCATCTGACATTTATGAAGTAAATGTTTTTCAACATGTCTTCAACTCAAAATAACTACATGTAAACTGCATGTGAATATAATTAGGCAAGATGTTTTAATCATCACAATAGATTGCAAGGGTTAGAGGAAAATGGGGTTTAAAGCTCAATTATAGTATAGAATAAGAAGATTAATTAAACTGCTATTACAAAACCATTGCCTGACCTTGAGCTGTGTTTCTGTAGGGGTTGGCGCAAGGAATGGAGGCTGGCCCACTAGCATCTCAAACAGAATCACTCCCACACTCCACCAGTCACACAGCTGAGTGTATCCTGCAATACCACATTAAACAGGTTATACAAAGACTAATAAGATGCTCTTAACAACAGTTAAGATGACACTTTTGTAGAGACCTTTTATATATTTTTTACAGTTATTTATTTATTTATTATTTTACCTTTCCGCAGTAGCACTTCAGGGGCAATATAGTTTGGAGTGCCGACTAATGAGTGTGCAAGACAGCGCTGATGTTGACGGTGTGTACGTTGCTCCAGTGTAATTAACCGGTCACCACAGTGACAATTAGACACATCATCCCAAAAGTCACTGGGTTCCATACTATCCTGGCGGATATGGGTCCCTGAGGAAGTCGTGTAAGAAATAAGAAAAATGATTGATAGAAACAGTTTAATTCTCATAGGTGTCTGTATGAATCTAGCACAGATCACAAAAGTCTAAATTCTGCTCACCTTTCTGATAATACTTTGAGTTATGTGTCCAGCGAAACCCTGTGCACAGGCCAAAGTCAGTAAGCTTGATGTGTCCATCCAGGTCAATAAGAATGTTATCAGGTTTGATGTCTCTGTGGATAAAACCCATCTTATGCACACTCTCGATAGCGAGCGTCAGTTCTGCCACATAGAACCTGGCCAATGGCTCAGGGAAAACCCCCATACGAATTAGTAGGCTCATCATGTCTCCCCCAGGAATGTAGTCCATAACGAAATACAGGCTGTCCCGATCCTGAAACGAGTAGTACAGTCGGACTACCCATTCATTATCAGCCTCTGAAAGGATGTCTCGTTCTGCTTTAACATGAGCCACCTGGTTACGGTTTAGGACATCCTTTTTTCGGAGAGTCTTCATGGCATACAGAGCTCCTGTGTCCACTTTACGGGTCAGACACACCTCTCCAAAAGCCCCAATTCCAAGCGTTTTAATTTTCACAAACATAGATTTTTCCATCTTGGCACGGCGCAGTCGGTTATAGTTTGACTCCTTCTGGTTCAACATCTTTCTCATCTGCTCTTGCTCTGCTTCTGACAGACCAGCCTTGAGTGGAGTGGTGGGGTTGTAGGATCAAATGGAAGTTGTGGAAGAGAGAAAAAGGAAAAATTTAAACTAGTTGTGCAAAATGTATTAACTAGTGATTTATGTCTTAGCAAAGTATAGAAACTCTCACCTTAGACATCTCTTGCTCCAGCTGCAGTCTGCGATTTAGCTTCTGCTGGTAGGTCTTCATAACATTTTCTATATGCTGCTCCATGTAGAATTTAAAAGCAAAGGGAGAATAGCTCTTGATGCGTGACTCCCTTTTTTCTTCATCTCGTGCGTTCCTTCGCACTGGTACTGGTGAAGTCTGAATCTGTTTCTTATCCTTCACAATCTTCTCTCCTTTTCCTGACTTTGCTTTGTCTTTGGTGGCACGCTCTTCTGGCTTTCCTGCTGGGGCACTTGGGACAGGCCTGCCTGGGACACTGTGGTCTGGAGCTCCAGCTATGCCTCCAGCTTCCAAGGGTGTCGTTTCCTGTCCACCCATGGCTCCTGACATAAGCAGCGTTTTAGGATATGGTGGTGGTGGACATCGGGGCTCCTGAGAGGATTCCAAGGTAAAACTTTCATCTGGCAAGTACCCATGAGTCTCAGGAGTATCCTGGGCCTGCGCAGCTAACCAGCCTGGGTGGCATGGTCCAACTGCAGTCTTTGGCTCTGGTCTCATGACTCTCATGCTCTTCACAGGCTGCTGGATGGGTGGAGAGGTCACTGCAGTGATGGTGTTGGGTGGGCCCATTCCAGCCTCCTGTTTGCTAGAGACATTGGTTGCAGGAGGCATGGCTTGTCTTACATTTACTTTTTGGTGGTTGTTAAAAGAATTTGTCCTGCTGGGGACACGTACCTCGCCTCTGAAGGGCCCCTGTGGCTGCCTGGCTGGAGGTGCTGCCTCTGGGCCTTGTGCTCCAACCCAGGGATGGTCATATGGGTCAAGGTTGAGGCTGGCCCTGGAAGGAGTTAGAAGACCTTGTGGGATTTCTGAGAACTCAGGACCAATAGCAGCTGCTCCTCCAGAGGAGCGTGGCATCAGATGGACTTGGTGTGAAGTTGGACTGGCCTGGCGAGGGTGTGAGTGAGGAGGCAGGTAAAGGTTAGGAGGGTATCCACCACCATTTTGACCTATAGCCCCTTTACCTTGCATATTGACATAGTTGTCAGTTGCCAGAGGGGGCATCTTGTTCTGAAAAGAAGCACTCCGTTTAACACTATAACCAGTGGCCTCCATTATATGAGGTCTATAATGAGGACTGGGGCCCCCTGGTGGCTGGGACTGAAGTTGCATAGGTGGAGCAGACACACTGTAGCTCATCATAGCCTGATCCATACCCCCTGTGTATCCTTTCTGCTGAGGAGGACCAGAGGGGTAAATTGTGGTTCCTTGAGCATTCTGAGAAGTCATGGCTTGCGGATAAGCACCCATGCTGGGAGGCCGAGCCATGGGGTTCCCCATTGAAGGACCTTGTGCTGAGTTAGTAGGTGGCATCATGTAGTTCATGACTGGTGGTCCACCCATATATTGACGTGCCATCTCTCCTTCTGACCCAAAGCCAGCTCCGTCATACAGAGCTGGCCCCATCTGGTGGTAAGGGGGCATAGCACCTTCATTGGATGTTTCCATTGCTGGCCTGTGATCTACTGAATTTGCAATGCCACCCTTGCCTTTAAAAAGTAGAATGTTTGAGTTAATTCAGAGGGAATTTATATATAGAACATGCAGGATTTTTTTAAAGAGCTTGGTTTCATTAAATAAAAAGGTAGTCTGGCATAAACTTCACCAACCTGGAGAAGTCTGTTTGATGACACGTACAATCTGCTCATTGCGAGGGTCTAGGTAGCCCATTTTACTGATGTACTCTAATGCTGCCTCGATGTTACGGCTACCAGTTTGCTTCAATGCACGTATTGCCATTTCCTTTTATACAGGGAAGGGAAAAAAACAGAGATCATTCATACAATTTTTAAACAACATATAAAGGTGGTATATAAAGAATTCAAATGATTACCATAAAGGACATGCTCAAACAACTGGCACATGTATGGACATACATTTAAATAAAGGTTTCCAACAAAAGACAATTCCAACATTGTCAGACACACACACACACCTACAGAAGGTCACAGTGTTACTGTTGCCACTATAAAGGTTACATGTTTACCTGAAATTTTCATAAAAATGTAGAATGTATTTTGAGCAATATTCTGCATTTTTATTTTGATACTATTTTAGTTAACAGGAAATGTCCTTTCTTTTGTCACTTCTGGCAAGATGCTGTTTGTGTCTGGTGGGCGTGAGTTGGATGCAAGATAGCTCCGTGAGGTGCAAAGAGATGACTAAAGGTGACTAAAGAGATGCTCTCATATGAAATTAAAGATAAGCCATAAACTACTTTTAGAAGAAGGTAAAGTAATGTTTATTGGTACAAACGAAGCTAAGAAGACTCCAAGATGATATTCTTTCCTAGTTTGCACTTTATTTCCATTTTATATTATTTGCTATCATGGACGCTAATATGGTGTTTTTATGTCTAATACTGTGTATTCTTAGGCTTGCTGGCTCGTTATACAATATAGGATGATATCAGACAGGCATGCTCCACTACAGAGTAACCTACTTTTAATGTCAATACAGTTGGTAGAGGCACTTCAAATGACGATAAGAAAACACACTGCAGTTTTTGACCAGCTTATTTGCAGACATGTATTTGCAGATAAATACACTCCAGACAAGTGTAATTAGCACGTTCAGTGCTCTAAATAAAAACAACTGTACACAGCAACCCACACCTATATATATATGAGGAAATCCCCCTGAATGGCATATGACTTCATTCAAAAGACATTCTGTGTAAACCTCACTCTACAGAGACACTGCAATCTCTCTGTCTGACAATGCCTCTGGTGGTCAGAAATAATAACACACATCATATGCCACTGAATAATAAAAAAGACAATTTGCTTCTCCTGTGTATGAAAGCTCTAAACAGTTCCACTGGTCATTGTAAAAGAGTTGGGTGTAGAAATGTCAGTCAGAACAAGCATGCATACAATGGACACAGTTAAAATTATGTGTGACAGCCACAAAGCACTACACATTCCCTGAATGTGAAAACCTGTCTTCACTACACAGGCACATGTGCATGTCTCTCACATACACACTCAGGCAGAAAATAAAAAAAGGGCTGTGGTCATTGTTCTCAAAACTGCAGGGGTTGTGTGTTAAATTCCAGTGTTGCTATTCAAAGAAGGTGTGCCTTTGCACACACACACACACACACACACACACACACACACACACACACACACACACACATATACACAGACACACCAACAAGTGGATTAAAGATGGGTTGGATTTTGTTTGACGCAGTCCATGACCTATAGTCATGGCGACAGATGTTTAGGACGTTCCAAATATTCTGGAAGAAAATATTCTGAGTACCTATGAGTACCTAAGTCTGTACTTACTATCTATGATTCAACCCTTCTCTTTTTTTCTATGTACGAGCTACTCTCTTACACATAGTGCATTATACACTGGTTTCAACTGCCAAAACTGCATTTTAGTGTTGATTAAAAATGCACAGGTTATCACCAGTTGTCACTGTTCCACAAGTTTTGTTTGTGGCAGTATAATCCGGGCAAACATTAGGTTTTAGGGGCTATGCTCAAAATATCTGCATTCACATTTACATCCTGGTCATACTTATCATCGCTACATGTGTCAGCAGAACAACATACAGTTAATCACTCATCTCAACACACACACACATCCCTAACCGGGAAGAACAAACCTCTTAACTTGTGGGAATATTTATAAAAACAAACTGTCTCCATGGCTGGAGTGACATAACTATTGGTGGCTACAATGCAGTGAGTCAGTTTTTTTTTCTTTTCTTATGAGCTTTCACTTTGACCTAATTCTGAACCACATTCCTTCATAGACTGTGTAAATGAATGCCATATGGAGGACCCTTAGAGAGGGACACACAAAGATATAAGACCATAAGTCCTGAAGAGAACAAAAACAACATCCATTCTGTGAATTATTTAGATTATAAACATTCACCTTCCATAAAAAAAGGGTCCTACCATGCTTATACAATGGCATTTGATAGTACCCTGGGGTATATACCATGGTACTCTTTATCGCAATAAAAATACATCATGGTATTGTCAAGATCTTTCCCACAAATACTATTGTATGTGCAGTTGTATAATTTTCAGTAACTTATAGAAGGCCATAATACTACAAAACAATGACATGAGAGGTGCATTCACAATTTTTTGCTTTATTAGATTAAACGTGATAACCATTGTAGCCTTTTTCTATGGTAGTTCATTCTCCTTGGAGTGTCAGTGCATTCATCTTTTATGTAATTTAGTACTCTTTAAGTATGCAGTAATTTTTAAAATAGTCAAATCATTGGCAGTGGTATAGTGCTGAGAGAATAGCTGCCTTCTAAGCAGTTAACCCAGGTTCGATTTGTGAGCTGAAGCATTACTACAGTTCTTATAAGTACATCCAAATTAAGATGCCAGCAAACAGAAATGTTATAAGCACACCTGGCAATTCATGGTGTCCCTAGGGAATTTCCAATGTCACATTTACACCTATGCAACACCAGTGTATGTTTTAGTATTGGATTTTGGTCCATACAGTAGGTTATGCTGGTGTAGAATGTCTTCAGTTATTTTAGCTAATGCAAACATTAGCATACAGGCAACTTTCCTTTACAAGTTGCAGCACTTACTACTAAAGGGCAAAAGAAAATGTGTCTTCACAGTCTTCTAAACACAATCAATGCTTTCAAGCATTAAAAGACAAATGCAGTAACAGTCAAAATAAAGACGGAATTTAAAGTGCCCTTCAGCCCCTCCCTTTAGACCCCTCCTTTTCCCCCAACAAATCATTTCCTTTTTAAAGGTGATTATATAAGCAGCTGCTGTAATGCTGCGTAATTTGTGGAGAGTTGATAAGTATCAGGCAAAAGCCTACTGAAGGACCCAGGCCAGCTGGGGCAGCCATTACTTTCTTGGATTGTGGTAGATAAATAAGGAGCAGCATGGTGTAGGATAAAGCTAAAACACCAAGCCATATATAAAGGATTAGTTATTATGTTATAATGAACATCACTAATCATAATGAGGCTTAGTGAAGTTTACACTATACTGTAACACTATATTTACATTCACTGATTAACATAAAGCTATAAAATGAGGAATGTGTATACTTACATGTAACATAAAACAACTAACAACAGGAGTAATAAAAGAATTAGAGGGAAACAGATGCATTCAGGGAATCTGGGTTGTCCCAGGCGAATATGTCAAACCCACTAGGGAAAGCGTTCCACCCAGCTGCTATTGAATGGACACACTTCCTCTGCATGTTCACAATGGTTTAGTCTTACTGGTGGTCTCCCAATGCAGTGCAGCCAATTTTAGGTATAAGAGACAAATCGATGTATACAGGTGATCTGAAGGTCATTCAGTGACCAAATAGCAATTGAGTGATAGCCTATTGCCAGCACACACTCCCTCTAATTGTGTGGGGATGATTAAGACTTATAACAACCAGAAACTATTATTGAGCCACTTCAAGCCCTGAATTAAATACCATACAGACACTGCATAAAGCTGGTTATTACATGATTATTTAGTACATGATTATTTATTGTTTAAGCCTATAAACACTAGATCAGTAGCAATAGCAATTTATCATATGGCTTAGGAGCTCCATTTAGCACCCTGTAAAAGAATTACGACAATAAATTGTGACTAACCATAATAGAAACCTCAGTTAATGCTAGCTTTATACATTATTGTGCTGACAGAAAGAAGTCAGTAATGCATTTATAAAAAGGTAAACAAAAACACTGTTGTGCTGAAATGTCATATAATGCCTCACAAACTGGCTTTACTCAATCTAGAAATGTAACAGTGACTACAAACCTATTTGTACCATTCAAAATGCTGAAAACAATATTACATAAGCACTTACCTAAATCTAAGCAAATGACAATTTAAATGACAATCATTATAACATAGAACATTATAACATAGGTCAAGGTTGTGGCTGTTACCCCAAACAAAAGTTATGAATATATCCAGACAACTTGCTGCAGACTATAACCAATCTGATAACATGTTTCAGCTCCCAGATAGCAAAAAAGTCTGCATTTAGCCCTGTCCTAAAGCCTGTGACAGAGGCAGGCTCCCTCCGGCTAGGCCTCATAATTCCACTGTGCGGTGGTGGATTTCTCAGTGGTGTTGTGCATGGGCTTGAGCATAGCATTCCTTACATGCCTAACAATCACAGAGCTGCTCTCAGGCCTGTAGATGAGGGTCTGTTTCAGATCGTGTGATATACAGCATAAAGAACTGCATAAACCTCAGTGAAGAGGCCCATGCTCTTTGCTACAAGTTTTATAAATAAACACAAAATAGAGTTCAGGTCCGTTCTGGTCCACTGAACGGACCACAATAGGGCAATGTGACTACAGTTATATCATGTGTAAATAGTGGTTCAACCATACATTGTTTATGGGTTCAACCATTACTCTTCATGAACTCAATCTATGAATGTCTTTGCTTCTGGGGTGAAAATGTTATTGATTTTTCCTATCAGAAACATTCCCTGACCTCATCATCTCTCTGTAGCTGGCATGTTCCCTATCAAAAATGCTAATAATCTTCAAAGTATGGAATGCAACAGATAATAACAGATGTTGGGTTTGATAACGTTAAAAAAGAATGTAAAAGAGGTCAGTGTCTTCTTTTGCTGGCTGTGGGTCAGTGTTTAACTATGCTGTTTATATGTCACTGGTCCTATCTTGGGAGCTACATTCATCGATCTTTACTGACAACCTTCAGCCGTCTTTTCTCATATTTGAGATATGTTCACCTCTACATTGCACTTTTCTTAGCATGTTGACAAATACTGCACCGCAACTGCTATTATACCATTACAATAAAAAAAACAACAACTCATTCAGAATAAATGTAGAATATACAGTATATAACTAAAACTCTACAAAATTAGTACAGACACTGTATTGTTTGTATGTCTGTATGCATTACTGATCTGTTTATAATTGGGAATAGGGAAGGGAATTCCCTTATACTCTTTACATAAAATAGTCAGGGATACAGACTTTATGCTTTACATTATGGGAAGTAATTTAGGCTGATCTACCCTAATTCAAATTCAGATACATGTATATAAAGTTATATGTACAGTAAAGGCTTTGATATACAAATAAATAAAAATGTTATGATTCAGAAATAAGTAAATAATTTTAAGAACTATAAACAAGTGAAAATCACCCTTCCTTGTGGTCTTATAGGAGGAAGTCACAAACTGGGGGAGAAATAAGGTTTCTCTGTCTTAAATGTCAAAACTACCTTTTTTGTTATTGACAGATATAATATATAACCATCAGAGAGAAAAAGAGAGAAAGAGTGCAAAAACAGAAAGGCCATACCTGATCACACCCAGCTTTGACAAGCTCTTGCAGCATTTGCCTGTTGACATCTCCGACTGGATGTGAGGAGCTGGATGCTGGACCAGACTCATTGGCAAAAGGCATAAGAGACTTGCGAATCTCTCGCAGAGCATTCTGGTAGTTGTTGAACTTCTGGGGTGGACGAAGTTGTTGCTGTCGCCCGGCCTGGTCTTTACCTTTGCTGTCCCCCCCTCTGCTCCCTTCCGCTCGGGCACTGCCCCCATGCAGTGCCTGGCTCACCAACTTAGCTGGCTGTTTCAGTCCTTCTTTGATTTCCTGGAGCCGTTGGCGTGTGTTGCCCACATACGGGGCGGCAGGGAAAGTTTTCGGCCGCATGGGTAGACCCACCCAAACCTATGGTATACACTCACAGACACCCCCCCACCCCTGCACACTGGCAAATTCACTCTCTTACTCACTCACACATACCAAGTCAATTGCAGAACCCAAGAAAAAATAACAAAAATAAATTCACAGACCCACACACACACACACACACACACACACACACACACACACACACACACACACACACCCAAGGCTGAGCTATGAATGGCAGCTAATGCCCCCACCCAGATGGACTCTTGTGTAAACTTAGTAGATCTTCAAGGTCCTACTGGAGCGCATGGTCCTTTTAGGGGGAACAATCCCCCTCCTCCCCTAACACAAAAGGGGTTATGCATGTGTGTTGCCTCCACTCTCCAGCCTGGTCTGCATCTTTGCCTGTGGAGAAAGTGGGATAAGGTGAGATCATGTAAGGTTGACTCCTGCATCTCTACTTGCCGTGAAATACTAGAGTCTGATCAGAAATTAGCACCTTGATACTGGTTTATTTCAAAGAACATTGTCTACATTCCAGCACTGTGCTGATAGTCTCCTGAGGCAGCAGGCAGGATGAGGAGAAGAAGCACATGTCTTACTGACGCAAGCAAGGCTCTGTGTTAGAAACAGAGAATCTATTATCGTCATTCATCATTTAATCACATCTGGAAAGCACAAGCAGCACGACACAAAACAATGTTGACCAAAGTTGATCTTTACAAATAGATTTGGTGCAGGTAAAACTCCAATGTGTGCTTCCAGCATTCTGTGTCTCAGTACACTGAAGTGCCAGAAAAGCTGGTACAATGCAAAACAGAGAGGCCGGTAATGTTATGGGGTTTGCTTAGCTAACATTTCATGGGACCCATGGGTACACAAACATCTCTGTCAGGTGAACACTATGTGTGCTTCCTTACTGATGAGTTACACCCATTCATGTCCTGCATTCATTCCCCAGTTCATTTAGCCTCTTCCAAGACAGCAATACGCCACCACACATGCCTAAAGACACCAAATAATGATTAGAGGAACAGTCATCTTAGTTTGGGATTTGCTATACCCACCTAAGTCACCAAATCTCAATGTTATCAAACACATCTGGGATGTCATGCAGCACTAGTGGTACATCAATTTAATATTTGGTAGGTCCCCCACAGGGCATGAACTCCATGAGCTTGCAAAAATATTCTTTGGGCAACAAACACCATACTTCCTGCAGAACGGTCTACAATTCTGTTGTATTCCGAGGTGTAGGATTTCTATGTTCTACAGTGCACTGCATGGCATCCCAGATGTGTTGAATAACATTGAGATCTGGTGCCTCAAGTGGAAATAACAAAACCCCAAACTCATATGAGTGTTCCTCTAACCATAATTTGCATATCTAGATGTGTATGGCAGAGCATTGTCCTGTTGGAAGAGGCCAGGCCTGTCAAAATGAATGCAGGATATGAATGGGTGTAACTCCTCAGAAAGGAGGCACACATAGCGTTCACAAACAAACCCCATAGCATTATGGAAACACCACAAGCCCATGTTTTTGCATAAGGTTGTCTGTACCAGTTTTTCTTGCACTTTAGTGTGTACTAATGAATAACTGAACAAGACCACCAACCCAGAACAAACCAGTGAATCAATACACAAATAAAATTTTACAAAAGAACAATCAAAGAAGAACAACCACAATCAAAGAAAAGCAAGCTGGCTGTTATGTTTTTGATTTCTTTGCTGTTTGCATAGACTGTCAGCATGAAGTTTCTCAGGCTTTGTACTGAAACCATGACAGCATCAGTGAGTCTCCTGGTAAAGTTACAATTAAAGTTGATATTAAATAGATTGCTTGCAAACCAAGGTTTAAGGATAAGCTACATTCAGTTTCATAAGATTACTGAATGATGTTTTCCATGAATAAAGACTAAGAATATTCTTAATATATAGAATTTTACTCAGTGTTCAGCATCTGTGTATGACATTTATGTCTTAAACAAGCTGTACCAACAATTTCTGTAACCTCAGTCCAAAATGCCATGGGGGTGAGGTAAGGGGACATTTAGTCCTATGGTACTCTATGCTCCAGGTAGCTGTCTGTTTCTAGGTAGTGACACACACAGTTTTTAATCAGAATTACTAGATGTCTTCCATTAAGCTGTATCTGGCCCCTTTAAATCATTATTCAACATTTATGCAGTCATGAAACCCACAATTATCATCACAAAGCACTGTCAAGGACTGTTATTATAAGTCTCCTAGGAAAACAATATTTCATACAGAATGCTGTTGATTGTTGAAGTCATTATTTATTTATTTATTTATTTTTGAGAATTAACAAGGATTTCCCCAGACTTTTCATAACATGGCTAACTTCCCACAAGCATTTCTTATCAAGTTCAACTATCTTTAACCAAATTCACTACACATTGAGGTGAATCCATGGATGCAAAGGTAAACAGTGAAGATAGCAAATGACCCAATTATATCCCTGCACTATAGTTACATACATATTGAATTGATCTTATTTTTCCCTCAATAAAACATAAAAACTTATTTGGCATACTCTGTCATTAGATGCAGGGCATAAGATAAATATGTTATGTAAATATGTAAATGCACAACAAATTACAGTGTCTTTCAATTCAGTACACATCCTGCAGTTATCCTGAACACCAACAATGAGCAAAATAAAACCAAGCAAAGCAACACTCATACACAAACAACATAAACAAAAAGTGGAAGACAATACACCAAAATCACAAGCTTCTTCAAACTGCATGCGGTATACATTAGGCTGAACACTACAAGAGAGCTGGAGGATACAACCTGCTACAACATGGGACTGTTACTTGCCACATTATACAAATGCATTAAAATATTTAAAGATGCCTTGTATTTCAGAATACTTATATTCTCTTAGAGGATATATCAGTGCTGAATATTAACCTGTAACATATCATAGTAGTGATAATTATAATAATACAAAATATGAAATATTTTTATAATAATAGCAATAGCATATTTTTTTTATTTTATATACTTTTGTATTTTAATAATAATAATTATAATAATAATAATAATAATAACGATAATACTAATATTGTTATCATTATATACTTTTGTATTTTGATGGTAATGATGATTGTTATTGTTGTTGTTATTATTATTATTATTGTTAATAATAATAATAATAATAATAATAATAATAATATGCATTATAAAGTGCATTGTTATTGAAAAATAAATAAATAGATGATTACTAAAAATAAAGATTAAAAACAACAAAAGAAATAACTAATAACAACTGCTAATTTTATTACATTTTCTCACTTAAATAATAATTAAAGACATCAGCTGAATTAAAAACTCTTAAGAAACATTAACTTAGACATGACACAGTGGCATTGGCAATGGCATTAATGTAAAACTGATAATAAAAGGAGGAACCAGACTGACCTCGGTGAATCTTACTGCTGTTAAACTTTATTTACAGAGTGTTAAAAGAGGACAGTAATGACCTGGTGTAATTCTCACACACATCTGTACTGTGAACCCCTGGAGCGGTGTTGTCCTTCACTGCTGCTCTGATAGTGCCAGTGGTTTGACGGTGTGTATGTACACACACACACACACACACACAGGGAGTCTCAAGGCCTTTTCCTGCAGCCTTTCCTGAACTTTAGGAGTGTTTGGAGGAGGACCGGAGCGCCGCGCGAGACCACCTCGGCATTCCAAGCGCACCGTCTCGCGCGTCTAACCGAACCGAACCCTTTAACGGTCACTGTGTCCGAACTCCAGTAAAAACACAACAGCACTTTACACTGACCAACAACAATCACATTTCACACAGCCTTGTCCTTTCCGGACCCTCTGAAAAAAAAATCTAATGACCAAGCTTTCAGTCACTTACCGTGTAAGAGAAACGCTCAATCCCGCACTCGAATAGGTGTGCGCTTTAACACCCGGTTACTTCATTTACCGACAGCTTGACTCGGTGCCGCTGAAATAAAATCACACTTTACATTTGTCGACTCTGTCCTCCATTTTCTCGTTACTCACAGCACAAGCAGAAATGCAGTACAAAGTTGGACACTTACTGCATTGTTAACATTCCACAGGAGTCACGTGACGCGCCAATGAACGTCAGCAGTGCACATACTCCAGGGCGGGGCTTCCTCCATTTACACCGCTATTCTTCTTACACACTGCTATACCGTGGACGCATCAAATCACTTCACTTCACTTTTATTACACCAACTACCACCATCATGTCGTGTATCCTACTTATACATGAGAATGTTCATCCTCAAGTTAAATAACACACGTGGCATTCTGATCAACTCTTTAACATGATCTAATCTTAACTGAACTACTCATCTGACCACTGTGCAGTGAAACTGACTTCAAAATCTGACCCATACATGCAGTAAAACACATACATACACTCTAGGTAACACACACTAGGGGGCAGTGAGCATACGTGCCCAGAGCCGTGGGCAGCCCCTTGGGGATTATGTACCTTCAAGTCAAAACTTTAGACTTGTTGGTTGCAGGGCCGGGTCAAACCTAGGACCTTCTTGTCCCAAGGCAGGTTTGTTAACCACAAACTTATGGCTGCGCTGTGTTTTTGGACATTTTATTGTGTTTGACATTTCTAGAAATTCCCCCTCTCCCTCTTAAACAATAAAAAGAAACTCTTTCATATGATCTAATCTGAAGTGATCTACTCTTCTGATTGCTATACAGTGGAATTGAACTCAGCATTTGACCCATTTGTGCAGTGAAACACACACTAGGGGCATCCCGGAAAAGTGAAAGAGAAGAAAACTGTGCTTAAAGATTTTGTTCGGTCTTCATCTCTGTTGGCCACTACATTTAAAAACATCCATTTTTAGCTTACCCATTTTCTAAGTAGAAAGAAAAATCATATATAGTAAAACAAAAAGAAATCAAATAAATTAATTTTCTACTAGATACATTTTGTATGTATATTTAATGTGCAGGATTGTACATTATTGTTGAGCAGTGTCTTCATGCACATAGTTGTTGAACAAATCATCAAAAAATGAGAAAAGAGGAAAAATACTGCAAGTGTCCTTGAATGATGTACAGTAAAATCCAACAGTCTGAGAGCATTAGTGAAAATGCTTCTCTATTTGGTATTCCACTCTAATATGATACAAAGGTTTGTATTACAAATAATATTATCAGCAACAACTTGTAAAAAGCAGAATTATTCATTGTCCTCCACCAGAGTGTCATCTGAATTAAGCTTTTCAGATGATGGATAAGACTCACAGAAAACCTGATCTTTTGTACAAATGTATTAACATATACACTGATGTGTTGGAAAAACTCGTACAGGTAAGCCTTAGCAAAATAGTTTGTTTAGCTGGCATTTAATTCGACCCCGGTACATCTACAAACAAATCTTACAGGTGAATGCTATGTGTGCCTCCTTTCTGATGAGTTAGACCCATTCATGCCCTGCATTCATTCTGATGGGTTTGGCCTTTTTCAACAGGACAATGCACTACCACAAACATGTAGAGATGCCAAATTATTAGAGGAACACTGACCTGAGCACTGATCTGCATGGGGACAATGCCCTGTGGGGGAACTAAGTATTAGACTGATATCACTTTTCCTGGCACTTCAGTGTATGTCAATATGTCCAGCTTGCTTAAATGTAAATAGTGGACAATAATTTAAATATTGGGTAAACATTTCCTTTTCCTTTCCTTTTTTTCCTGTTTATTTCAAGTTTTGGATAAAAACAGATTCCAGGTTTACAAAGTGTTTGTAAAAAAAAGGAAAATATATGAGGAACAAACACATACACATGAATTGTAAGCAATTCTAGCAGTCATACGAACAGAGGAAAATGCAGTGATAAGGCTTATCCATGCCAGAACACCAGGCAATACTAATTATGTGTAGGTCATACTGCTTAATTGGTTCTTAATGCCCTATATGTTCATATGCTAATGAATATACCTTGAATACTCTAAAATGGTCTATTAGTGCACATACACTGAGGAGGCAGAAAAACTGGTACAGACGAGCCTATGCCTATGAAAAACATATCACTGGTTGTATCTGCCAGTCTATATATAAAATAATAGAATAATGGTATGGGATCTGTTTAGCTGGCATTTCATAAGACCCCGGTACGTCTACAAACGTCGTTGACAGGTGAATGCTGTGTGTGCCTCCTTTTTGACAAATTACACCTGTCATATCTTACATTCATGCTGATGGGTTTGGCCTCTTTCAACAGGACAGTGTGCCTCCTCACACATCTCGAGGCGGCAAATTATGGTTAGAGAAACACTTATCTGAGTTTGTCACCATTTCAGAATTGTGCAGAACTGTTCTGCAGGAATTTTAGTGTTTATTGCTTACAGAATACTTCTACAAGCTTGTGGAGTCCATGTCCGATCATATTTCTGCAGTTCTATGTAGGATAGGCATTAGACTGTTTTTCTGGCACTTTAGTGTATGAGGAATAACAAAACAAATGAAAACATTATTTAACTGAAGGAAAATGACAGCTTGACATGATCAATAAGGTTTGATGACATTAGACGGTAACAACTTAATGCAAAACTCTTTTCCACATAATAT
>JAOVVF010000047.1:23144641-23157215 GCA_028565595.1 Duopalatinus emarginatus
TATCCCACAAAAATAGCTGTTTTCACTATACTGTATAGCCATAATAAAGCAGGGGTTCTCTAGCCTATTGCCTAAAATAAATACATGGGCCCCCTTCAAGATTTATTTTATGAATGTGTTTCAACCATTCAATAAGTACTGGATCAGACTGTTTAGTGGAGCCACCGAGCTTTTTTTTATTTCTGAACATTCCACTCAGAGATCACTTCAGATTCAAGTCGACATTATCTTTCAGTGGCTGTGGTTTAATAAGTTATGTAAACTATAATAATTATAAAAAACTGTAAATGTAACAGAATTGATAATAGTGGTATGTGATATGTGCCACTGTAAACAAGGCAGTTCCCACTCTGAGAACCTCTAGGCCAAGGTTTTTACATTTTTCCTTTCTATTTTATGTTTAAACCAAACTATACCAGAAAAACTGTGCCAGAAAAAATGGTACCAGGAGCACAGGACAGCAGAATATGACAGGGCATGGACTCCACAAGCTTGTGGAATTATTCTGTAGGCGACGAACACAAGATCTGGTGACTTGGGTAGGAATAGCAAAACCCCAAACTCAGATGAGTGTTCTTCTGAACACTATTTGGTATCTTTAAATGTGTGTGGCAGGGCATTGCCATGTTGGTAGTGGCCATACCCATCAGAATGAATGCAGGACATGTACCATCAAGCTGCATAAAGGTTTCACACACCCCTGTAACCAATTAATGGAGAAATATATCAAAAAAGCTTTTAAATAGGGGTACATATGAACCTCCATATCTCAAGCTTCCACAGTAAACTTTCTTTGTGGAGGAAAAAAGGGGGTGGCCTAGGGCCCTGCATACACTGCAGAGGTTATCTTCTCCCTGTAGTACTGGAATCTCTTGAACAGTTACAAGAAGCAAAAGGTCTTCACAAAACCTACACAGAACACAATCTGGTTAGTATCTGTCTGGGTGACAAAAAAAATTGGCCTTCAGCACCACCTTTAGCTACTTTGGATATTACAAAATATTGTATAGGCTTTCTTAAGTGTGAGCAGTATTAGCAGCATAAATGACGTCGGTCTGGGGACATGAGAAATCTAGATTTGTTCCCTTGGCCAAGCCACACTCATCCAACACGTAAAAAAGGTGCTATTCAGGTTTCTTGAACACCAACTCTATGTCAAGTAACAAGCACAAGGCAGGATTACTGAGCTACATCGCTGTTGCAGAGGGAGTGCTAATAGACGACAGACAGGACAAAGCTTCAGCAAGGAAAGTTTCAGAGTAACAAAATGGCCAAACTCCCATTAATTTAATTAGCTGCAGTTTTTTGTGCTTCACCAACTTGTACTGAAGACTTGTAAAATACTTTAGTCATTACATCTTTACTGATAGGATTGTTAAGGAAATAAACAATTATACTAGACCATGCCCAAATTAACTTCAGCCCCAATACTGCTCCAATAATAGAATCCAGCCCACTTCACACCAATTACCATGGAGGTAGACAATAATAAGTTAATGATAAGACGATAATCTAAAACGGGTGGAGAAAGATGATCCCTACCAAATGAAACTATGATATTTGCAATAGCTTCTCACTGGTAAACTAGGCCTTTGTCTTTTGCACTTTGAATTTACCCTTTTCTGTCGCCCCAAGCTTCCTACTTTGCTTATAACCAGCTACCCCTTGCAAAGCCTCAGAAAAGTAATTCCATTCAAAGTCCCATTTTAATTGAGCCCTGGTATTTTAAGTGACTGGAGTCCCAATTTACATCTGCAGTCTGGCAAGGTTTTATAGAGACCTGGAATCTAAGCGAATCCGACATGTGGTTATTATCCCCTAACCAATAGGGCTAATCAAGAAATCGGACACTTCTTGTGCACCTTCTGTTCAACAACCAAGAGGACTGGGCACAATTCCTGCAATAGGCACAGTAAGCGCAAAGCTCCCTCAGATACTCCGGTCCATATTTTTTCCATATAATTTCTATGGAGCACCCACAGACCCACCTGCAGTGGATGGATGATTCACAAACAATGAACAAGTGTGGAAACAAGGTCACCGACACCTAAAGGAAATCACAAAAAACGTTTGCAAATAAAGTGTAAACAGACGTCCATCTACGAACCTGGAAACCGGATCCAAGAACTTGTGGATCACTGAAGGCTGCAGAAAGCTGCCACATCTGTATGGTGGTATTTTACAAAATAATAGACCCTATCAACCTACAAGCTGGAAGCTCATGCCACAGCCATACAATCCCATCCGTTCATGTCTCACACCCTTAACACACTTAAGCCAATCAAGCCAGATCCACAAGAATTTCATGCCCACATCTTGACCTTGACTTTGAATTATGAATTTGTCTTGTTTTGCAAATTTAGTAAAGGTCCATGTACCTGCACCTGCATTCGTACCTGCATTCCTGACAATAAGGTGCATTTACTTCACAAATAAATAACAAATGACTGCAAACAATATAAATGGCTGGGTTTAATCTCAGGGGCACTTTATCACCTGACACTACAGGACCAGCTCTAGTTAGAGGATACATATTTTTTACTGTGATCCATATGCAGCTGCTAAAGGCTCATGTTTAGTTAGTGGTTTAGACAGATGACAAGTTGAGCTTTACATGCAATGTGCAACCTTCACCTTTCCATACTAATGTTACATGATAAAATTCAATATGAACTGAAACCAAAATGTGTAATCATAACCATAAAAATCACATTAAGTGTGATGTCTTGAGTAATGTTATGTAGTTATCTTCCTTATTTTTTTTTCCATATTCTAGTATGCAAGTCAGTCAAGTGGAACTGCAGAAATACACAGATTATTTAAGGCACATGCAACCTGTACCATCTTGTCAAAAGTGGTCACGTTGGTGCTACGATCCATGACTGTAAAAGCACTTTCCACAGGTCCAGTCAGCATAGAATATCTCTTTTTGACCATTTGTATCACTCGCTCCACATGCCTATACACATTAATTCGTTCTGTAGCAGTCAGTGAAGCCTTGTCTCTTGTGTCCTGGTTACTGTGGTCAATCTTGTGAAGTTCACCACTGGTGATTGTGAGCTCAGATCTGTAAGCTCCTACCAGCTCCTTAATGTTAAAATCACGTTCAGCCAGAACTACATCTCCAGGCTGGAGCTTGTGAAGGATACCGCAACTCTCGACCAAAGTCTTATCGCTGATGTTGCCAGGTGCTCCTCTGGAGACGAACATTACTGCCCCCTGGGGGGCAACACCAATCACGTACTTGAGCTCACTGATAAAAGAAGACTGATATGATGATGGAGTGGTCACCTCTCTCTTTGCTCCTGCGCCTTGGCATTGTGTATCTGTACTGACTGCTTTTTCAAGGGATACTGTAAAACAGTCTATAATCACAGCACACTCTGGATGCGTACACTTCACAGCTTCGGGTAGGTTTTTCCGGAGTTCTACTCTAGATGGCCAAAATACAGCAGTGGGTACCAAAGTGGTGAACATTACATTGATGATTCGATGAACAGTCCTAGTTACAGTGGAAACTTTAACTCCAAAGCGGTAAGCCAAGTCCTGATTCCTAAGATCAAGCCTGAGTCTCATTAAAGTCAAAAGTAATTGCTGGAACTTCGAAAGCTTTCCATTTCTGTCCCCTTTCATATGTGGAACAAGGAGCCACATTACAGTCTCGAACACAAAATAGTTCGGTAATCCTGTGTAGAAGTGAACCTTTTCTGGATCGTTCCTAAAAGACGCTTCGGTCAGAGACATCTTTTCTAAGGACGCCTTCAATTTCATGTTCTCTCTCTTGAGGGCCGTTACTTTCGTCTCATAAATGACAGATTTTGTGAAAGTGTGTCTAGGTGGCTCTTCTTCTTTGCTGTTGCTTTCACTTTCTGATACAATTTCATCCATCCCTTCACTATCTTTTGGTTCATCATCACTGTTCAGACAAGACCATGTACTTTCAGGCTCAGCTTGACTTCGCTTATGAATATGGCCTTCATTAAAACGTCCCTGACCTTGTAGGAAAAGTAAGGCGTTTGCTGCCTCGACCTGTGCTTCTTGTTTGTCATGTGACTCGAAGGCATTTGCTTCTTGAATGTCTGGGGACAGTGTAGTAGAGGTGAAAACTGATGGGACGTAGTCTGGAGATCTGGGATTCTTCACCTGTTTACCTGTGATGAAGAGAAGGAAAATGATCAGCAAAGCCAAAGCAAATGAACATAGAGATAAACGTGCTTGGGGACACGTTTGGTTCTGTGCATTTGCATGCATTTACTTACACATGATTAGTTATGAAATGATGGATGACCGATCACCTGTGGATTGAGCATATGAGCATAGGTTAGACAACTTTCTTTCAGTAGACTACCTGAAATGAAGTGGTTACTGCAGAGTCTGCTGCCCTCGTTTGGCACCCAGCCCTTACGATTCACAGCTGCAATCCAGCGCTGCTTCCTCTCCGGGTCGCGAGGAAACCGGTAAAAAGATAACGCGGTACCGGGAGTCCTCCTGTTCCGACACCCTGCCACCACGCACGTGTGAACCATATTAAAAGACCCCAAAAAACACACCAAACCATGCACGCATGCAGTGGGAATATTTATATTCTGACTCCCAAAATGTCGTTACAGGGGTACTACTGTCTCTAACGGCTCCTTATTCAATACCTAGTGCACTATGCGCACTAGGAACAGAACTGGCCGAGTAGTGCACTACATGTCCACTAGGCAGTCATTTCGAACTGAGCCCTAGATTAACGTCATTACTGCAGGCGTCTGGAAACGACGTCATCTGCCGGAGTCATTTACTGAACTGTGATTGGTCAGGAGACTTTCGGGTGGATGATGTCATCATAAAGTGCCCAGTGCTCAGAGGAGAGGAAAGCGTTAGGACGCCATTAGGTCTGTTTCTCATAGCTTTATTTTAGAAGAAAGGGGATCGTTATGGCTGTGGAGTCGAGAGTCACACAAGAGGAAATCAAGAAGGAACCAGAGAAGCCGGTTGATAGAGAAAAGGTAAAGTGGTAAATAATTAGGATGTTGAGTTAGCTTGTTAGCTGGACATGCTAACTAGCAGCGAGTGGCTGTTAGCAGGCTAATAAGCGAAACGGGCTAACAAGCAATTAACTCATAACCACCGCTTTAGTAAATATTTATAGCTTTTCTGATCGAAAATGTACATGTTGTAGAGTAAATATGGGTGTAATGAGGTGTAATTAAAACCTTTATAATATTCCTTTGTTGTTTAGTGGAAATGCAGATTTGTGTCTACTTGCTGTTGTTGTTATAGTGCTGATTGTGGTGGTGATTGTGGTGGTGGTGTTGTTGTTGATGCAGACATGCCCGCTGCTGCTCAGAGTTTTCACTACTAATAACGGAAGACACCATCGAATGGACGAGTTTGCCAGAGGAAATGTGCCGTCCAGTGAGCTTCAGATTTACACCTGGTAAAGCAACACTTGGTTATTTTGGCAAACTTATTCCAGACCAGCTCCTCTAAATATACACTCTGTCTTCTTTACTGTGAATTACTCTTCTGATCAGTATGGAATTTAACCTCCACATTTAATCTGTCCGAGCAGTGAATCACACTTGCGAACACAAGGGGGCAGTAAACGCACATGCCCAGAGCGGTGGGCAGCCCCTATATGCAGCACCCGGGGAGCATTTGGGGGTTAGGTGCATTGTTCAAGGGCACTTCAGTCGATTCAGAAATGATCAGAAATTTTATCACTTACATTTATGTGGTTCTATAACACAGAGGCAGCTATAGGCTTGTGGTTAGGGAGCTGGCCTTGTGACCGGAAGGTTCAAGGTTCGATTCCTTCAACAGACGTGTGTGTGTTTCACTGCATGGATGGGTTAAATGGAGAGGTCACGTTACCCTGTGTGCAAGCATAGTAGGCATATAGTTCACTTTCACTAATTTCATTTTCAATTCTATTAGAAGTTACATTGCAAACAAGAAAATTCACTGTTTCTATGGAAATGACAGCATTTCCAATTTTTTTACAACATGCAGGTCACATGCCTATAATGTGAACAGGAAATTAATTTTTTATTAATTCTTTTTTTTTAACACGATAGGATGGATGCCACCCTTAAAGAGCTTACCAGCCTGGTGAAAGAGGTTTATCCTGAGGCTAGAAAGAAAGGCACACACTTTGCCTTCGCCATTGTATACCCAGACCCAAAACGGCAGGTGTACAGGTAAGCAATCCACTCTGCAATTGGCATAGCAGACATGCGTGTGTGAACACCTTTCCATGATTGTCTCATGTGTTTGTTTTGCTTTAGAGTTAAGGAGATTGGTAACACGGTGTCGGGTCGGAAAGGGACAGATGATTCCATGACTCTGCAGTCTCAGCGCTTTCAGATTGGGGATTACCTGGACATAGCCATCACACCGCCGAACCGTGCTCCTCCGCTACAAGGGCGCATGAGACCATACTGATCTTCTGCAAACGAACCAGCTCATAGCTTTGTGGGGTTTTTTGTTTTTTCTTTGCTTCCTATTTGTTAACAGTTTTACTTTGAACTCTGAAGATGTTTGCATGTTCATTTACCACCATGTACATTGTTTTACTGAATAAATTTTTTTTCCTATAAAACTGTGTTTGGCTGGCCTGTAGAGAAATCCCCAACATAGACTATATTGTATTTTAAAAAATTAGACCACAGCCATAGTTGACAGACTGTTGCCACCATCATGTAAAATGAAAACTGTAATATGTTGGATCATACGTTCTGGTAGAAAAGTGCCATGTGTGGCATTTATGCTGGGGCCAGACTTTAGACATCCCTGGTATATACAGTAATCAAGTTCAGTACTTTAATGAATCAAATGAACAAATACTTTACTGATATGTTGTGGTGAAAGATTCATGTTTATTGGACAACAGGCTTTCAGCACTCCTTAGTAAAAGTAATGAGTAACTGAATATATATGTATATAATATTATACCGGTTAGTTCCAACCCTGCAAAGTGATTGGCTGATGGAACCTATTTCTCATGTTAAGTCATTCTAAAATATTTAGAAATTAAATATGTACATAACACCTAAGAAGAGCAAAAAGTATACACACAAATAGTTTATTATCAGCATAATATACATATGTGACATACTTTAGATCATTAAAAACTACAACATCTAGTACTGAAGTAGAAAAACACATGAATTGGGTTTAATCTTGTGACAAAGCATGTTACCTGTGCAAAGCCAAATCAGTGTGCACCTTCCAGCAAAAGAAAGTCTTTACATATGTACAGAAACCAAGATCTTGAAGCAATTGGGAAGTTTAAGTCTTGGTTAAGATCTTAAAAGTGGCATTTCTTCCGACTCCTTGCACATTCTCCAACCTTTTCAACTCAACAAGGCACAAGATGTACATGGGAGCCTGAAGCCCAACATCCAATATCTTCCTTAAATCTTCCATATGAAATTCTTCAGAGTTTGTCTCACTGTCTATTAGAGAAAAATATGTTTAAAAAATGTAATACCTTGTTTTAATACCTTTTTTACACAAAAAGTTTTGGACAGGCCGTGATAGTAGTAAATTTAGGATGCATGTATCCACTGACCTGTGTGCCGCTTCTCAAGTGCTTGGTTGATTTTGTTGAGTGCTAAATTGAGACTGTTAAGAGGGATCTGCTTCATGTATGATGCCAGCGCTTGAAACTCCTTTTCAGATACTTGAGCAACACTCTGAGTTCTGTCATGACAAAAGAAGTAGGTTATCTCAATCTCATCAAAAGTCTATGAAATGAAGCAGACAAGCCAGTGATCAAAAGGGTTGAGTAAGTTATCTCAACTGGGCTAGAGATCAGAATGCTGCAGGTTTAAGGTGTAGCACTGCAAAGGACCCTTAAATAAATTACCCTTTTTTTAACACTGGGCGCACACGACTTTTATTTTAGATATAATTTCTATCCACATTAGCTGCATTTGAGATACATAAAACATGACAGTGCATATTGTGCTGCCCTTTTTTTATATATTGTATCTATTCCTTATAATTATAACTCCATAAAAGTCCACTGATATTACTCAATACAAGGTTATTTACACTCACAAGGTTGTGTACAAGGTTATTTACATGCACAAAGTTGACACAAAAAAGTGCTTGTATGAGAATGATATTCATGCATCAATCTAGAACACATGTCCTACCTGTTTTCTTTTCCAGGAGCCAGTGTGTTCATACTAGATTTTGAGCTAGTGTGTGTGGATGTAGTGGTGGGTTGTTTATTATTAGCCTGAGCCACAAGCTACAAAAGGAAAGAAAACATACGAGTTCACATGCAGGTAAGATCCACTGAAGGTCTGTCAACATTATTTTAACTTATCTTTTTAGCATTATCTTTTGCTTTAAACTGTTACATAAATGGTCACAATGGCTTAATATCAATTATTACATATTTACCATTACCATTAACCAGTTGTGTGCAAATCTTTAAAACTGATTTCAAAACATGATCATGTGATTTGTTTCTGAAATACTAATTTGCACTGAAGCTACTATTAAGGCAAACAGATCTGTTAATAGCTCACTTTAAAGATATCCTGTGTGATGGAGCTCATGTCAGGCATCTCAGGTGTGCGTGGCTCAGGATCAAACTCCATGCGGATACGTGGTGTGGCCAGACACCAATCCTGAGTGTGTTCATCAGCTTGCACCAGAGGACCTGGAGGCTCAGTCACTGCTGAACGATTACTTGCCCCTATCTTTAGTCCATAAAGTGACAAATCAGTGTTATTTTAGGCTTCAGTGGTGTTAAACAAAAACTCTTAAACAGATGGTTATGTACTTACACAAGGTAAAGTGCTGCTAAAAAAGGATTGCAGTCTAGGCATTTCTGGTGTAGCCTCCTCCATCTGAGAAAGGCTGTCTGGCACTGGTGGTGTCTTACATGATGGAACCCCGACAGATGGGTCTTCTTTCTGTTTGGTCTCCTGAAAGATACAGAGGTCAGTGGATTTACTCTCTGTATGACAGATCATTAAATTTAATAAAGATATAAAATGCAAACAAATTGACCCAGAGACTACAATTATTATAACTATAGTGCAAAAATTATAACTTTTTAAACTAGTAGCCTCCTATTCCATAGTATTTTTTAAACAGGTATTAAATCTTAATTAAATTAAATCCATGGCACATACCTTTTTGGCACTTATGAGTTTGCTGATGTAAGGTGTCTCAAATGTAGGGAGTTCAGGTGTAGCAGCTGCAGCACTTGACTGAGGGGGGGAATGAGGATTGCTAGATCCGTTTGGCAGAGCACATGACTGACCCAGCTGTTTATTCATCTTAATCTCCAGAGTAGAAAACACAGGCACCTCTGGGGATTTTATACTGTCTGTCCAAACAAAAACAGAAATATTCAGGGGTTAACTACACCATTTGGTAATTCTGCCTAGAAACAATTGCATACTGGATGAATAAATCTAACTGTGAAAAAAATCACAGTAGGAAATAAAATGTTATATAAAGAATTTAAAACACTGCTTTATTTATATTAGCTCAATAATAGCCACTAGAAGAAAAGCAGGACATTGGAGTAAAGCTCAAAGTTAAGAACTAATTAAAAAAAACTGCATCATGAGAATTTCTTTATCAGAATATCAAATTGCAAGCTCTGTGTAGCAAGACAAATTCGAAACTGGATTTTAGTCCTAGGCATGCATAAAACCAGCTCTATTTAATAGGTCAGGTGAGTAGTATTTTGCAGCAAAGTTAATTAATATAGCCTATTAATATAGCCTACTATTTCATAAAATGCGGACAGTATTTAGTTTTATTTAAATCATGGCTAAAAGATTAAAAAAAACAAAAAAATAAAATCTTTACCACCAGAAAGCCTCCCAAGAGCGACACACGATGGAGCTGTAGGCAGGCTGTGTGGTGCATTCTGAGCACTTTCTTCCCTTGTGCTTGTAATAATACAATACACACACACATCAGTGCATGCCTATATGCAGTTATATTATACTTAAAAAAGCAGTGTTTAACCATAATTCACTTATAATTCTATATGCACACATTTTTTAGGAAATAATTGATGGGGTATACCTGTTAGTCTGTCTGTCCTTTGGTGGTTTCTTGCGAAACAGGTCCATAGTGAAATCATTATTAAAACACATTGTGCTTTCTGTGATGCCAAAGTCTTCCAGTCGAGGGGTCAGGGCCTCCTCGTCCATATGCAGAGAGCACTTGGGTGTCTTTGGCTGGGATTCGTGTATTGCCATGATAAACGGTGATGGCGAGAGAACCAAAGCTGGAACAGGAGCTACATCTTGGGACATTTCTGAATTGCCAAGCACCATCTGCAGATGAAGCGCAGACAGGCCGAAATCCGAGAGCTGTGGAGTGCGCATTCCGTCAAAAGCTGGAGGCGGCATCTTCTCGGGTGTTTCACACACTAGCTCCTCGTCATCTCGTACTAACTCCTCAGATGGCTCTTCCTCAGGCACTACATCGTCTACAGAAGACTTTGCATTTGTGTCACCTTCACAATTCACTTTTAGAAAATAAGATCAGAAGATCAGAATTATACATTTGCTTACCAGTTTAATAACTGCACATACATGGTGTGGAAATACTACTATTAATTCTACCATATTGTGTATGTGCCAAAATTACTGCATAAAAACCAATACTTGCATGGGTTTAGATTCTAAACACAAACATACCGAAACATTCAATAATTTTATTAACCCAATTATTAAAATAAATATGTGCACATTTCTTTAACCATTTCTGTGATGATTTACAAGTATGTTTCTATCTATCTCTGGCCAAGTCCAGATCTCCTGACATACATAACCAGATTTTGGGCTAAAATATAATGATGTCTATCAGAATCCATGATGCCATCAATCGTCACAAGACCCTCTCAACTTTCAGCCACAAAATAGCCACTACCATACTTTACAGGGGGTATCAGGTGCTTTTCCTTGTATGCAGTTCCCCAACTTTTTCTATTAAACATGCTAATAATTTACAAACAAACAGAACAAAAAGGGCTTGGGTCCAGAAGGTCCCAGGTTCGAGCAGTACAACCAAAATGACTCAACTACTCAAGTGCCCTTAAGCAAGGCACCTATTCCGTCTTGGGAAAGAAAGCTTTGAAAAGGGGCTGTCCACTGTTTTGGGCATGTGTGCTTATTAGTGTGTTTCACTACATGGATGGGTTAAACCTCTGCACAGAGTCCAAAGAGTAGTTCACTTTCACTATCTGAGAGTAATACTCATAATGTAGAACAGTAAAAGAACTTTACATAATTTACATAACTTAGGACAGTAGCCATGATACTAAAAATACAACCAAGTGTCAAATACACACCCGAATTCACGGTGGCTTTCTTTGGTTTGTAGCCATATTTTTCACAGTGTCTCTGAAGTCTTTCAATGTCCTCTGTAGTCCGCTGTTTCAGCAGCATGCAGGCTTTAATAAAGCTATTCAGCTCAGTACTCCCATCGTCCTGAGATGCCACTTGGTTCTGGACCTGTTTCTGCAAATGATTTTTACCACATGCCAGTCACTGAGAGTCCTGAGCACACTAAAATATATATCTAGTGAGATTCAGCTACTTACCTTGAGTCCTCTAACCTCAGAATGGAGCTCATGTAGTGCTTGGACTGCGCCGGTTTCTGTATCATCTAAACAAGTAAGGAAATCAAAAGTAAATCACTAAAGCACAACAAGACATTAGAATAAACAACTTTTAGTCTACATCACAGGTTTTCAATCCTGGTCCTGGAGTACCCCTGTCATGCACATGTGAGTGTTTTCCCTGCTGTACTTCAATTAAGAAAGGGTGGGGAATCATCTGAACTATTGGATTATGTGTGTTGAAGCTGGAAAACACAAAGATGTATAGGACAGATGGGTACTCCAGAAGATAAAGTCTATATACACAGCATCTACAGGAGATCCGATATAAGGGTACCATCATCCTGGTCCAGGTTTTGGCCCGCAGTGTGCTCCAGATTGGCTCTTTCTGTGTCCAAGAGTACAGCCAGACTCCGTAGCTTAGCGAAGAAGCGTGTCGAGGTGTCCATATGAATTATTCAGACTGACTAGACTTAGAACAGCTAGTAAAGAACAGAAATATACATCGTGTAAGACTCTCATTCAGTAAATATGCTAGTTATCTAGTCATCTGAATTAGCGGCTAAGCAGCGCCAGGGGATCTCTGGAAACGTTAGCAAAACAAAACTAACGCTACTAAACTTAGTATGGCACACTAAAGGTTCATACAGTTAAGTTACACGTCTAACATTATTTTATTATATTACCTTTGTTATAGTGAAACAACGGTGCATGAGTTTAAAAATAATTAATCATGCGGTAAACACAACAAATACAGTAATTAAACGAACCGAATGAACGTCATACCGTTTTCAAATTTGGCGCTTCTTCCGGTAGCTGGCGGATGTGCCACCGATAAAAGTCCCATAGAATAGAATAGAATAGAATAGAATAGAATAGAATAGAATAGAATAGAATAGACGTACTTTATTCATCCCAGCTGGGAAATTACTTCGCAGTTGCAGCATACGGACAAGACAGTGCACACAATTACACAAT
>JAOVVF010000047.1:23171341-23188742 GCA_028565595.1 Duopalatinus emarginatus
AATATCAGAAATACAATATCAGAAATGAAGCTCTATATGAGCAATTCAGCAGAAAAGAGGAGAACTGCCTGTTATTATCTTCACTCTACAGCAGGCTTAAAGTCATGTGAGGTTTTGTTGAATTCTCACAGTCAGAGTCGGTGTGTATAGCATCAACAAACATGGCATCTGAGGGATCCAGGCGGTCAAATGGATCAGCATTTTTAAACATGGGCCCTGCTGGGTCTAGACCTGTGAAAACATGTTGGAAAAGAGAAACAACTTACTATAAAAGTAGAATTATCGTGCAAGTGAAAGTGTAAAAAAAGTCTTACAGTGTGAGGTGTTGTGAATAAATTACAAAATGTTGAGGGTTGCCTTAGACTTAACTTCATTTTAAGAATCTAATACTTACTGTAAAACAAAAACAGAGATTGCCTTGTCAAAAGTGTTTTCTCTCATTATAGTGAAAAGAATTTAACTATGAAAATGTGGTTTTTTTTATAATTTCTGCATCCTGGTATTTCTTCTTCCATACACAACTACAAGTCTGACATTTCTATTATGTATTTATAAAAACTGACAAGTTTAAAGAATCACTTTGTTCTAAAGTTTTTCCTCAAAGTAAGTAAGTAACCCATTATATAGACACAGACATCTTGCTTTTGCTTGGGTTGTAGTTGATATGTAACTTATTTTACATGATGGACCTTGTAATGCAGACAGTATTCACTCACCTGTAATTCTCCCCAGTTTGCCTGAAAACAGAGTTCCCACAAATCCTGCTACATGAGCTCCCAGGCTTATTCCAATGAGATGGAATAAATCCAGATTCGTACCACTGGTCTGCATCATAAGCACAAAAGAGCACTATTAAGTATCTCGGAGGACATACACTGATATATATCTGTCCACTGTCTTGCAGGTGCTTAAAGAAACAATATATTATACTAATATGAGACACTCACCTTAAGCTCATTTATAAGAATTGAAATCTGCACAGCGACCTCCTTGTAATTATCCACAACCTGGTTATAGGCATAAGAGGCTCCACAGAGCCAGTCCACCACCACAATGTTTGCATCCTCCTTCTCTAACAAAGCCTTGGCTAAGCCATTCACCCAGGAGGGCTTCCTGCCTAGAGCCCTAAAAAGATGATGTTATAATGTTTGGCGATACAAAGATTTATCCTGGTTATTGACAGGGTGCAATTATAGGACTATTAAAGTTTGCTTACCTATATCCGTGAATAATGACTTTCGTGGGAAGTGTACTGTTAAAATGTACGGTATGATTCTGTGTATGGTTGAGACAGTCCTGGGTGAAGAAACTAGCACAGTCTGCATTCTTTCGTGTTAGTAGCAGGTACTGGACCTGTACACCTTTTGTCTTTCTGTATTTCAGCAATGTTGTGTTGTTAAAGTCTGCACAGTTTGCACTGGGTTCTTCATCACTACCTGTGAGCATATAGAGACATAAATGTATTAAAATGTTTCTCTAGAATAAGTATAAGTTTCATTTTTAATAGTACCTGGACATGAACTGAAAGTGGTGATGACACAGCTTCCTGTGAGTCATCACTAACCCCTGATGTCTTTTTTTTAAATAGCTTTTTAAACCTATTAACTTATAGACAGACTTTATATTATTCCTCTTGTAACTATGTATATTTTCTAATTTATTAACAAAAGTTACTGAATAAATGATAATAAATCCTGAATAAAATGTTTCAAAATAAATAAATGTATTACAATAATTCAGCAGTGTTACATTTTAAGAAAAACGTAAAAGTCATCTTAAACTGAAATTAGACATTGCAATAATGTTTAAAAAGCTACACAAAACATTAACCAGAAATGTAGTCATCTCATTTATACTTTGTGTGTGTATGAAATGTAATAAATATCTAAAAGATATCTAAAAGCTGTATAGTTATGGAATATCATTCAGATAAAACAGTGGTCTTTCATCGCATTATTTATTTATTTAACTGCAGCATGGTAAACTGTTTTCTTTTTTATTATATTGCCTGAACAGTTGATTGACAGTAAACTGAGAGCAAATACAAACAGTTGTGCTATTTTTTAAAACAGTGGCACCTGATTTAAATATGAATTTTTAGCATCTTATGAAACAGCAGGGCACTTACCCATCACTGATGTAGTACAGAGTGACAGAAGGGTGCAGATTATGCTGATCCATTTCCAGGGCATTTTTCCACAGAATAAAGATCTGCATGAAGAATGTGCCACATAATTTATAATATGATTTCTTCTTTATTGTATGTCAATTAAACATTTCTCTTCATAGCCTACCAAACTGGATCTGTTTTCTGATTCTCTGTTCTTCTTATTCTGTAGACTCCAAGTACGTCCTTAAAAATCCTCGAAAAACTGATTCAAACACCCGATTAAAACGGATAAGTGAGATTTTGGCGAACTCTCCCCTTGAATCCTGATTTTATAATCTACAGCATCAGTAAAGCTTGTCTGGGATTAACTTGCACCATCCATCTTGTGAATCAGATGCAGCACAAGTTGCAGCTGGTGAAGCAAAATCAAACCTAAGTAATGTGAAACAAATATCTTGTGTTCATTGTGTTGCAGCTGACTCCATGAGAATCCATGACCTCACTGGGCTTAAATGCTTGTTTGTGTTGTGCTGCTGGACTCTGCCCTCTGGCACTGCTCACACCGCACATCTGAGAGTTATGTTAGCGGGGGTTGAAGAGCTGTAAGACAATGGTTCAAACACTAGACTTACGTAAACTCACTGTAAATTATTGTAATTAAAATGGTTAATGCAAATATACTCAAGTCTAAACATAAAATATGCATGAACAGTAAATACAGTGTTGCAGTGTTTATCTTTTATTAAATGCATTTTGTGTCAAATAAAATTAATCATTCATATAAAATAACATTAAACATAGTTGTGGTAAAATTAAAGCTTTATTGACATGACCTGACTAATAATAATAATAATAATAATAATAATAATAATAATAATAATAACAACCACAACAATACAACAACAACAACTACTACTACTACTACTACTACTACTACTACTAATAATAATAAATTGTTCTATTTAAAAACTTTGAAAGAGTAGTTGGAAAAAGATTTAACTAAAGCAGTCAACTTCTCTTGAAAACGAGCAAAACAAAGAATACACTCTTCTGAGTTTTTATTGCGTATTGACTCGTTGTCTTTCTCTAGGCAAGACAGATGCTAGCCAATCAGTAGTCCGTTTCCGTGCCTCTTCCCAGCTATAACGAGGAGTGTATCCCAGATCTCGGTGGGCCTTTTGATAAGAGAATGTGAAAGGTGTGTTTAGCATGATCAAAAGCTGGCGATTCAGTGGTGGGGTGAAGTGTAATAGGGGACGGAGCATGACTTGGACCACCTCCATGAGGAAGCAGATAAGGTATAAAATGGGGAAAGGTAGGAAGGGTTTGTCCTGGATGCTAAAGCCCAGTGGTAACAGCACAGCATGGTTAAAATCAGAATAACTGATAGGTGGAGTGTCATCTGTGATGTAGTAAAAGTTTCCACCAACCACAGCTCTCTTCTCTGGGTCCTTCAGGGCTCGTGCGGCCTGCAGATGTGCAAGAGTCGCATTTCCCACGTACACAGGGTTGACTTTAGCTTCACGTCTTGAAGTCCTCAGTAACACATCACCATTCTGGATTCCATCCCTCATATGGCCTAACGTAAACCGGCAACCCTCTCCGTACATATACATTGGCCTGAGAACACAAGTAAACAGCTGGCCTCCATTTTGAAGTACTTCACCCTGGGCATTAAGGCATAGCTGTTCAGCTTCTTTTTTAGTCTGACTGTAGGGAAACTTCAAGCAAGTGTTGTACACCGAGTCCTCATTGCCATTGACAAGTGGGTCACCACGATGATTTGGACCAGCAACCTCAACACTACTGGTGTATATGAAGGAAGCAACATTCTCCTGGACACATGTCTCTAAAAGCAATTTGGTACCTAAAACAAACAAAAAAAAAAACCAGATGTTTTTCTGCATTCAGCAGTGTTGCCTTTGTATTGGAATGAAACACAACATGACTATTTGTATTGATTTCTGTGTCTGCTTCAAATATCTTTATCAGATTTAAACCGGAAGTGAACTACACATTTTTTTAATATATTTTTAAATATATACTTCTAACAAGAAAAAAAGCTATTTTACCTAGCTGTGACCTTGACCTATTTGGATCAATTTCCAAAATCAAATCATCGGGTGGCATGATGGTAATGTGTGTGTGTGTGTGTGTGTGTGTGTGTGTGTGTGTGTGTGTGTCACACAGCTCCAGGAATTGGAGGTTTTGGATTCAAGCCTCACTTAGGTCTCTGTCTGCCAGGTGTGTTCTCCCCATGTTGGACTTCCTCCCACTTCCCAAAAAACACTAATGGAAGCCTAACTGGATGTGCTAAATTGCTCCCAGGTGTGAGTGTGTGGCTGAATGGATGTGTGTTTGTATGTGGCAGTGGAAACTTTGCCCTGCAATGGATTGTGTGGACTATCCAGGGGGTATTCCTGCCTTATGCCCAGTGCTCTTGACAAACCTGCGACCCTGACAGACTAAGCAGATTAGATAATGACTGACTGACTGACTTTGTTCATTTGTTCATTATAGTAATAATTCCATATAAATCTTACAAACATTCTACCAAATTACTGTTAAGATACTACTTCAATGTAACTGGTTCTATTTCTGAAGATCTTAACCACTATGACCCAGAATATAGTTAAGTGTGTTACAAATAAATACTGCCTGGTCATTCTGCATTTAATCTGTTCTTCTTAGTAATGCTCTTGTCAGGGTCATTGTGAATTAGATTTTGAAAAACAGAACCATTTTGAACAATGTATTCATAATAGGAATCATGATTTGTTGATAAAAGTATATATAGGATTAAAATAAGCATAAACCTAAATAAATAATTTTCTGAATAAATACAGGCTATGCTAGAGAAAACACATAGCAGCTTAACAAATAACCCTCACTTTTTACATTTACTTCATACAGTTCACTGTAGTCAACAGCTCCGGTGACATCGATGAGAGAAGCGGTGTGGAAAATGATGGTTGCTCCTTTACACACTTTCTTCAGCAGGTCACAGTCCCTGATGTCTCCTTCGACCATACTCAGTTTTGTCTCACCCTGGCAATCTAATAACAGAAATGATTATTAAATGGTCTGCTGTTTGTTTATTCTGAGCTCAAAACAAAATTATGGGTAGGTGTATAAATCTCATTTTATTAAACAACACTTCACATACTGTAATAACTACATAAAAACAGCACAGTGGGTTTATCGTGGAAAGAAAGGTTAAAAAGTCAGGATTGTCATTTACCTTCTAGTGACTGTACGAGTCCAGGTTGAATACATCTGTCTAACAGTCGAATCTCTGCAAAATTCTCTTCCTCCAGCAGTAGCTTAACTAGCTTCCCTCCAAGAAAGCCACACGCTCCTGTTACTACACACACATCTCCGGTAAAAGACATAGCTACGGTGTCTAGAACAATCAGTTACAAGGAGAAACGGGCTGCTGATACACTCAAAGATCAGAAGGCAAATGCAGTCTGAAGGGCTCACAGAGTGATGAGAAGGAGGCATGTTTTTAAGCTTTCTGCCAAGGACATTTTCAATGCCACAATGCCAGAGATTACACTGAGAGAAAAGCAGTCTGGATGACTAAACTATCAAGGTTATAATGGCCAGAGAGATTCCCCATATGTCTGGAACAGTACTCATTATGTTTGTTTAATAGTGGTGTAAGTATGGTGCCTTATGATGGCATCTCATCCAGGGTGTATTCCCTACCTAATAGATCATTATACATGATCATGATAATGGCTTTGTCCAGTTCTGTAGATCATCATAGCTTATATTTGCAATTACACCCTAGATAAAATGTTCATTTGGTTGTAATCTGGTTTATTTGCCCAAGATATGTAATGGATAAATCAACCTGGGCTAAATCAGAATAAAACATGTACGCTGTAAGGCTTTATAGATGATTATTATGTTTAGTTGGTCCAGATGAGTATATTCTTTAAACCTCTGTGGAAAGTGTATTTAACAGTCCAATCTTTGTAAATTTTTCTGCACCTCTGAAAAACATGCTGGAATGTGAACTGCTGATTCTAAATTGCCCTTTTTTGTCTTTTAAGAAGTGCATGTCACCCTACTCTTCTGACTACAGGGTATAAATTTATTATCATTTCTAATACGTATTTACTTATTTAAACCTGAGGTATTGAAGAATTGAAGGAACAGCTTAAAAAATGAGTAAGAAGTGAACCACTCGTTGACCACTGTGCTTGCAAACAAAGGAATCTGATCTCTGCATTTAACACATCCTTGCAGTGAAAGACACACACACACACACACACACACACACACACACACACACACACACACATACACACACTAGTGAACACACACTAGGGGGCAGTGAGCACACATGTTGAATGTGGTGTGCAACGCTATCCATAGTGCCTGGGGAGCAGCTGGGATTTAAGTGCCTTGCTCTAGGGCGCTTCAGTGGTGTCTTGTTGGTTGTGGAGATTAAATCAGCGACCTTCAGCTGGTTCCTTATTATTCTTTAACCACAACCCCGTGGCTGCCCCTAAAAACATTGCTGTTACAGTACAAGCTCTGGTCAGCAGAATGAAAGCAATGCATTTATAAGATATAACACAATGTCTATAATGGTTATCATCTAATGAGACTCTATATTTCAGATAGTCAAATTATTTATTTATTATATGAATCAGAAAGAGATTATATAAAAAGTAGGTTTTGTTAATGCTACAGAAAGAATAAAAAGAGTAAAATAATACACACAATGCACACAATTTTCAGTCTTGTTCCCAAAGACTCACTGTCCAATCCTTGTCAGTAGTAGATACAAAAGGCAAGTGTCCAACTGAAAAAGGTACATAACCGTAATAAACTGGGATTCATTTCATAAAGCCAAGTATATTTCATGAGCTGAGAGACACCAGGTCTTCATAGTTCTTTCCATTCAAATTAAAAACAAATATATGGTGTATGATTCAGACAGTTTTTCCTCTGTCCCTCAGCTCTTAGCTGTTTGGAGGAGACATTCCTGTATCTGTGCTTCATCTACAGACCTACTTGGACGATGTACAGTCATGGTGCAAGCACGTATACCTCCTAAAGGCTCCAGCACATTAAACACTCTCTCCCAGTCATCCTGTTCAGGGTCATAACACTGCACAATGTCCACCATACAACGGCTGTTCCAAGAGTAGCCTCCTACCACATATATTTTGCCTTTGAACACGGCCACGCCGACGTCACTCTGACCTCGGGGCATCGGAGCCACCACTGTCCATTGGTCAGTTGCAGGAGTGTAGTATTCACAACTGAGGACATCATCATAGTCATTTGTTCCGCGGAAGTGGTTTCCTCCCATAACATAGAGCCGGTCTTCTACAGTACACATGCAGTGAAGTCCACGGAGCTCCATCATGTCTGCCCGACGACTCCACAAGTTTGTGTCTGGGTCATAACAAGACAACTCTTTCTGGAAAGCATCTCTTGTTATTCCCCCTAATGAAGAAAGAGAAATATTGTTATATTTAATTTCTTTATCAAAAAGTAACAGTTTATTGTAATAATGTTGATGTGGTGCTGGTGTGTTGATGTTTGGCTTCACGGGTTAGTCAAGCTTCTGCAAGTTAGTAACAACTGTCAGCAGGAAGGATGTGGTTAGGAGGGCAAACTAAGTGACCTCACCCAGTTACCAAATCCCCCACCTACTCAGGCTTTCAAGCTAGTCATACCTCGCATGTAAAGGTCAGTATCGTAGAAAAGAAAACCAGCAACAAATAGATTCACACGAAACGAAAGACACTCTGTCTTTAACATTGTCACTATAGGAGAAAGGGCTTCATGAGTTTCTAGAGGGTGTTATTACTGTGGGCTGAAGTTTATGTAAAGAAACTTGTAAAGGATCCTCTGTTTTCCCCCCATTTGATTACATGTTATTGGTCAGACAGAAGTAAGTCAAGAAAAATAAAATTTATAAGCCATAATTAGTTTTCTTTAGGACTGGGTGTTAACTTGATTATTGGATTTTAACCAGACATTATTGTATAATTAGTTATGTTTTAGAAAACGTTGGTGCTTACCTGACACATACATTAATCCGTCATGTACTGTACCAGCATGGCCATAATGAGGCTCACTCATGGGTGCAACAAGGGTCCATTCGTTCTTGCTCAGGTTATAACACTCCACTGTGTCTGTGGGGAAGATATTAGTAGAAATTTAAATATAGAATTTGTTTATTCCCAAGACATTTGTATAATTAGACACTGATGTGGCCTTTATTATGATAGTGTGACGATACAGTGATATATACGTTTTAAGTACTTGAAGTCTCTATATATTATTCATTTACCCATTTTTAAACATACACTATATGACCAAATACATGTGGACACCTGACTCACACTCATATGTCATCATCACACTCTTATGTCCCAATTCTAAAACTATGGACATTAATATGAAGTAGGGCCCCATTGCAGCTATAAAACCCTTGTTTTTGCATGTTATAGATTTTGGAAGATAGTTGTGAAGATCTGTGTTACAGCCACAAGACCATTAGTGAGATCAGACTCTAATGTCGATTAAGTTGGTCTGGTGCGCAGTCTGTTTTCTGATTCATCCCAAAGGTATTCAGTAGGGTTGAGGTCAGGGCTCTGTGCAGGACACTCAAGTTCTTACACTATAAAGTTGACAAACCATGTCCTCATGGTCATCGATTTGTGCATAGATGAATTCTCATGATGAAGGTTTGGACCCCTTGGGTCATATGAAGGAAAAATCATAATGCTAAAGTATACAAGCACATTCTAGAGGACTGTGTGCTTACAAAACTGTGGTGTTAGTTTGGGGAAAATCCACATACAGGTGTGATGGTGATGGATTGTCCACAAACCTTTGGTCATATGTGTATTATTTAGGAACTACTGTAAATTATTCAATAAATATGCTAAAATAAAGGAAACAAATATATTTATTAGAGTGTGAAATGTAAGTCCAGACCTGCCAACTGACTTTGGGTGATTATGGGGTTAATGTTCATCCATTTCACACAAAATCAAATCATATCACACCATACCACACTGAGAATGCTGCTTTTGCATTTTTGGACCAATACCCTACAGCCGGTGAGTCAGTTTTTATGTTATCTAAATTTTTAACACTTACCAATTTCACCAGTGGCATTTCTCCCCCCAGCAGCGTAGAGCTTCCCCTTCAGAGCACTCAGATGGAAGAATGTCCGCTTCTCATTCAGGGAGGCCACCTGCAGCCAGCGGTCAAAACGAGGGTCATACCTGTACACACTGTCCACTGCTGTCTTACCCTTTGTGTCATAAGTGCTCTGACCTCCTACAATGTAAAGAAAGTCTCCTAAAATTGCCACTCCATGCTGATAACGAGGCACTTCCATTGGCTGAAGAGCCCTCCAGGTCCCTACTCCTTCTTCATCATACAGCCTAAGCTCCTTGCTAACTACCAGCTGTTGCCTCATCACCCCACCCAGAGCCAGTAGGTGTGTTGTATCTGAACGAATGCGAGTCCTCTCAGTCTGGAGTGCTGGCTGAAGGAATGGCAACATCTGGTAGTTGCTAGCCTCCAAGAGTAGGTTCACACAAGCTGTGTCAGAACGCATGAATGGCTCTATGTCTACCTTCTCCCCATCACCTGCCTCATTAATCTGGTTCTCCTGAGATATCTGCAGGAGTTCAGCAGGGCTCATCAGGGGAAAGCGAATGTGGCGCATCAAGGAGTAGGCTGAAGGCCGGCGTTCACTGGGTTCATGTGCTAGCCAAGCACGGGCAGTGCGATACAGCTCCATCTCTGAGAATCCTTTTAGTGAATCACTTGATAGAGCATATGCTATGCTGCTTTCAGAAAGCTGAAGAAAACGATTACTCTGCACTAGAGCTGAGAAATTCTCACAGACGAAGTTGTGTATGTTGGTCTGGACGTCCTCCAAGAGAAGATCGTTGGCAATGCGCTCAACTTCTGTGCAATTTTCTATAGTGATCTGCCATGTGAAAAAAAACAATACTCTACTTATCTGTGGAAAATGTAGATTTTAATCCAGCAATTTCAGAATCATTAAAATTTAATGTAAAAGCCACATACCTCACTACTGAGCAGCTGATTGCAGAAGTTGAGAACTGGAATCACCTGAAGAAAACTAGCAGCCTCCAGAGTATCCTGGAGTGTGCTTAAGTTCAGACTTAGCTGAGCGGTATAAATAAACTCAATAATGTTCTTCAGGCCTGTGGTGCTCACTCCATGTAATTTAATTTCAGCCAGCTCCTGTTCTTTCATTCCACCTGTCAAATTGTGAAATGGATATTTTGAGTTAGATTATTACAAATTGCAATCATTTATTTGAGCGTTAAGAACATCATAACTTTGTTCTGCATCTTTTTGTGTTCAGGATTCACCTGTGAACATGGCCTTGAAATAGTCACTCGCTGAAGCCATGATCACTCTATGAACTGGGAAGGTTTCAGTGCTATCTCCAGGCACCAGAGTGACATCACACAAGGTTGAATCACAGCGAAAATGATCCAAACCCTGACAAAACATTAGAATTTATGTTCTGGTTAGAAAGAATTTATGAGCATATTGTTTTATTATACGCTGAAAATATAGCTACAACTGTTTAATCCTGCTTGGCTTTATTTTTACATTAATCAAAATAATATTTTTTACCTTGAGAATGGCATTTCCATGCTCTGTGCTATTGAACATCTGTTTGTGAGGTTTGGGAGGAATGCTAGGCTTTAAGGAGGCATTAGGTGGCTTTGGAGGGAGCACTTGCTGTTTAGGAGCAGGCTCTACAGGTTTTGCAGCAACCTCTGGAGGTTTTGGGGCAGGTTCAGGTTGTCTAGGTGGAGGTCTTTCTGCTTGGGCAGGAGGTGGAGGCCTTTCAGCTTGGGGTGGAGGTCTTGGTGGTTCTCTTTGACTCCTGCTCCCTATGCGAGACAGTTTTCGGTGCAGTTTTCCCTCCTCCCCACTGTTTCTGAAAGAAAGCCGATTGGGTCATTGGAAGTTAAAAAAAGCTTGTTGACTAGGTGAAGGGTTTCATAGGCTAAATAAGTGTCTAACTGAAAAGAAAAAAAGGCATCACAATTTCAACTATTTTAACTATTTTAAGATTTTCAATTTCATCAATTAATTCTCAATTTTGTCCTTGCTTACGTTTAAGGACACTTTAGTCCATGTTTAATTTGATCTCTTACAATATTCCGTGTTCAGGAACATCATGTTCATTTGCTTGAAGGATCACAAAAAGATGTGCAGCATGGTTTCCAAAACAATGACCAAAGTTTTATCCATAAATGCAAGCATGTGGAGTTACTGGAAGAGGGCTTTATAGGAGGTGTACTTGCCAAATAAGAGACCAAAAAAAACCAACATTTTGACTGCATAAACATTGTATACCAAAAAGATGCAAAAAGGAAGCAAAGCAGATGCCCACTGTGTGGTATGTCGTTTATGTGATTGCGTCAGAGAGCTTATTTTTTTCAGAACATTTCAAAGAAGCTCCTTCTAATGTAAAATTGAATTATCAGAAAATCTAAAAGACAGCAGGCAGTGGTGGATCTACATTTAAGACTCTGTACTATTAATCGTAAGACTGATCGTAGGCCCTTAAGCAAAACCTGTATACCTCCTTAATATCTGTCCAGCTCTACTGCAAATGCATTGGTTAAATCATCTGCAAAAAATAAATAAATGCTGTACAGCAGTAATTTCACACACATCAATCTATATCCAAACTCGTTAATTAAACAGTTGAACAAATATCAGCACATTTACTCATCAAGTGATGAGTAGCAATCTATAGAAGTGAGTTTACAAGCAAGGGTCAGTTAGACTGCAGCAGTTCTGCATGCTCTCAGGTTGTGCACGCACACACACACACACACACACACAAAGTGTACAAAGAACTACATGTGTCACATTAATTTACCTGGTGTTTCTCTAAGCAAGCTGTTCTTAGACAATCTATATATTACTTTAAGCAGCTGTCATTCATATAAGAATGCTAATCATTATGAAGGCATTGTATTTATAACGCTCGATAACATTATTTTAATGTATGCTACTTTGATTTAAGCTTTCCTGTCAAAATGTCTTATATTATGTGATGTTTTATAATGAACAAAAATAGAACAGACACCAGTCTTACCCCATGTTTGTGAAGTAAAATTAATTGGATCTTCTCGACTGAATTTTTCTCAGTGTTCGTTGCAGTGGGATTACACTGAAAACACTTTCACAGGGTTGAGTGTCTAAAAAAGGAAGTGAAAGGAGGTTAACACGACCTTGTGTGCACCCCATATACAAGAAACTACTAGAACAGGTGTAACATGGCAAGACACACAGTAGATGTCCAAAACGTTATTGCCAGTTACATAAATACAGAAACACATTGTTTAAACTTGCTATGCTCTTTATACATCTCCCCAGATAAATGTCTTATGCTCTTTACACATTTCCCCAAAACATACATCATATATAAAGTGATGTTTATATATATATATATATATCATAAAGGACTTAAAATATCAATAATGTCATAGCATTTCCTTAAAGAATACAAAAAAGGGTTTCCTATAGAGGAACTTACCGAACACTAATATGTTCTGTAAAGGTTTAAGGTCTTCTGAGCCTTATACCACTATAAGCATCTTTACTGCTACCGCTATGAGCTGTTTACCACAAGCCACTTAACTTCCTGTGTCACTTCTCTTTTCTTAGTTTTTGTCTGTCTGTTTTTTCTCTCACACAGACTCATGCAATATTCTTTCTTCCTCTTTTTAATGTTATATGTCTTAATCAAGCGGTCACTTTTGGCAATTATCTATACAGACATTATGGGTTCAATTCGTACTCTTTGATAAAGCAGAAAATGTGGCCCTGTATGTACTACAGGTTGTGTTGTGTCTGTATGTGTTTATACCTCCAATGTCTTCATATAATCTCTATGTCTCTTACCTTAGAGTGGTGCTTCCCTGTTCTTTTATCTCTTGCCTTAAATGCTGAAGCGAGAGTTTTTTTTTTAGGTGCAGAGTAGCAGACCACACCAAAGTTTAGTTTACTTTAAATAGCTGCGTAAGAAGAATTGTGTCAAGCACCATGTTCATACAAGTTATGCCGATTCTTATTATACCACCATGGATACCACCATAGTGATTTCAGTTTTGTCAGTTCTTTAACCTTCCTTAACATCTGCCCAGCTCTACTGTACATGCATTAAATAATAGTATAGCAGTGATTTAAAACATTACACATGCCCCCACGGAGCATGGACTGGTCCACAATTCTGTTGTATTTTAAGGTGTAGGATTTCTGTGTTTCACAGCGCATTACATGGCATCCAAAATGTGTTTAATAACATTTAGATCTTGTGACCTAGGTGATAATTTAGTGTCTCTAGATATAGCCTTCACCTGTCATTTTACTGTATGGGGTACATTTTACAGTATGTGCCAGCTTTTCTGGTACTTCAGTGTACAAACTGGTTGATTGGCCGAACGAAGTTAAAATCTCTGTGATGTCACTTTTGTTATGGCAAGAAATTTGTCAGTGCTTTGGTGTTGTTAAGTATGTCCTTATTGGTCTTTGCTTTGAGGAGTTCTTGTGTATCTTGGCAGTAGATTATGCAATCTAGTAACAGGTTGTAAGTTGGGTTTAGCATGTCATACAGTGAGGGACAGCTTTACCTCTTATCCGAAATTTACAATATGTCAGTTTGATGTGGTAGATGCAGTGCCTTAACAAATGGCCTCCAAAGAAGACGATTAAATCATCAAGCAGAGCCAGCGCTGCAATAAAGTTTATTATTCAGAACTATTAATATTCTGCTTCAGGTATTAATTTATAATAATTAATGGCAGGTACTGCATAACTCCATGTCACATTACTTTGGCTTTCTTTGTAATGACTTTCCAAAACCGTTTTTTTTGTCACCAGACCTCTCCGTCTACTCGTAACACACCAAACAATACAGTCCCATAACTATCCATGAAAATCACCTTACCTTACCAAACTTTATGATCTCCTCCTACCAAATCATCCAACCTGTCCCTCATGTGTCATATATATTCACAAATCATTGATAAAGACTTTGTAGGCATATCTGTAGTTTGTTTTTGTTTGGTAACAAGGCTTCGTTAACTTTCAAGGCCTCTTCACTCATGTGAAATTAATGTTAGTGTTAAAGGATTTTTTTTTAGCCCATGTACAGTTTATTTAAATTAATAATAATGTGAATCATTTACTACATCTGTTCTGTGCTTATTAGCCTCTGAGTGATAAAATAGCCATTAAAGATTATTATTTTTCCCTTCTTTTCATTTTGATCAGAGTTTAGAAATCTGAATGAGGTTTCTGTTGATCTCAGCCACATTTCTGCAACCTGAGAAAACAAGAGACACGTTAATGAGGAAAATGAAGTCTGAAGTGCAGTCTTTTGTTTGCGAATGAGACTGAGAATGTACTGAGATACAGTGTATATAATGAGTTTTAGAAGTACCAGATAAGGCCATGGATAGACGGAACTCTTCATTTAGGATCTGCAGAACTTCTTTCACGCCATCTTCACCCTGTCCACAAAAGAGATGAGCATCGTTGCATACATACTGGGATCAAATATAGAACTAAACTGCTAGCAGTTTTTAATATTCATAGCTGCATGTGTGTGTGAAAGAATATTCGCTCTCACACACATACTCGCACACATACACATACACACAGACACACGGTTACCTTGTAAGCAAGGCCCCAGATTGCAGGTCTTCCAATAAACACACACTTGGCCCCCAGAGCCAAGGCCTTCAGCACGTCACTGCCTGTGCGTATCCCTCCATCCATGTACACCTCGATCCGGCCTTGCACTGTATCCACTATCTCAGACAAACAGTCGATCTGTTTGCAGGAACAAGGGCAAGGGCAGAAGACGTAAAAAAAAGTATTAGAGTTCGAAACAAAGCACTCGCATTGTAAAGTAGATGTTATCCAAGCTATAAATGTACTAAAACCAATGCTATTTCTCACTGTGGCTGGACCCCCATCCAGCTGTCGTCCTCCATGGTTGGAAACAATGATCCCTTGGACACCATGTTCCACAGCCAGCTCGGCATCCTCTTTAGTCAGGATACCTTTAATAATAATGGGCAGGCGGGTAAGAGACTGCAGCCAGTGTATGTCTTTCCAGCTTATGGATGGGTCCAACGTGTTGGATGGAACACCATATTCTTCAGGACCTACAGAGTCCTGCACGAGGAAGCATTCAGGCTTAACAATAAACATAACACAAACAATCACACAAGAACATCAAAACAACAACAACAACAACAACAACAAAAATATGGGTCAACACCATGCAATTACATTTGACAAAATGTAAACATAGAATAAACATAAACAGTGTGTGGTTATCTAATGTATATTTCTAGTGTATATTACCTGAAACATGCCTTCAAAGTTCTTCACTTTCAGGTGAGGAGGGAGTTTAAACTGGTTGCGGATGTCGTCACGGCGTTTGCCAGTGTATGGCACGTCAACTGTGAGCACCAGTGCCTTGTAGCCGAGTGCCTCCACTCTGTGCACCAGCTGCTCCGATAGTTTGCGGTCACGGTACACATACAGCTGGAACCAGCGGTAACCATTTGGAGCTGCTGCGCAAATCTCCTCCACCGAGCATGTGGAGTAAGTGCTGGTAATGTAACATGTGTTCACAGCTTCTGTGGCTGTGGGATCAGATTCAAATCAGGACACAGATACCAAAATGCTGCAGTACGTAAAGAAAATGGTACCATATCCCAATCTAGTGTTGGTGTTATATATATATGTGTGTGTGTGTGTGTGTGTGTGTGTGTGGGTGTGTGTGTGTATTTTCACACTTACCCCTGGCAGTGGCGAGCTCGCCCTCATGCCAGGCCAGACAATGGAAAGCTGTGGGTGCAATGCCTACAGGAAAGCTGATCTCTGTACCCAAAATGGTAGTCCGTGTGTCACTCATTGACACGTCCCGCAAAATCCTTGGTCTTAACCGGATTCTGGTGGTGAATTCAACCAAGAATATATATAAAGAAAGGGTTTTGGATGATTGATTTCTGTAACATTTTGAGTTTTTATTTAATTGTCCAGTTATTTACTGAATGTCATGTAAGCTAGATGATCCATTAATAGTAAGCAGTCTCTAACACATACATTTCTGAACACAAATTCATTATTGTGAGGGATTAATATAAAGTAAATGGAATTGAATACCGTTTGTAGGCTTGTAGATTGTCATCTCTGGTGCAGCACTCGTCTGCTCCAGCTGCATAATAATCCCAGGTAGGTTTGGAGAGATGCTGTTTGGCATACTCCTCAAAATCAGTCAGACACACCTTAGCCATATCGTTCATCATGATACAAATTCTAGTAGAGCAGACAGGTGTTACATTAAGATTGGGTGGTTTGGTGTGACAATATTTAATAACATTTATTTACTCATTGCCTCTTAAATCAAACATGAAAGTGGCATCATAAATTGTGTGATGTGTTTGTGGGAAGAATGTTAAATGTTGTCAACAATAAACCAACTGTTACAGTTTAAGCTTTCACAACACAGCCAGTTGCACATATCAAGTGAAGTGACTGACCTGCTGCACTTCAAAGGGTTGACATTTGCATTCAACCCACCCATGTAGTGAAACACACACACACACACACACACACTAGTGGATGCAAACACTAGGAGCAGTAGGGGCAGCCCCTATTTACGGTGCCCAGGGAACAGTTGGGGGTTACGTGCCTTGCTCATGGGCACTTTAGCCTTGTCTTGAAATTAATAAAAAGACCTGATTAATAATATATACTGTACATTTTCTTGATGTCCTGTAGATGTATATACAGTCATTTTCTTATCCACTTAATCCATCAGGGTCACAGATGGTCCGGAGGCCACCCAGAATCATTAAGAACAAGGTGGGAACACGCCCGGGGCAAAGCACCAATCCATCACAGGGAACCACACAAACACACACACACACACACACACACACACACACTGACCTATTCACTCACACTCATACAATTTAGCACATTTAACACATCCAATTCACCGACCATGTGTGGTTTGTTTGGAGGTGAGAGGAAACTAGAGTACCCAATAAGACCAGAGCAAGATTCGAACCCACAACCCCAGAGTGTGAGTGTGTGTGTGTGTGTGTGTGTGTGTGTGTGTGTGTGTGTGGACAAATTTTCACTCTTGGTGAAATGTCAGGACAAAAGGCATACAAACAAGACAAACAAAAACAAAACAAAACAAAACAAAACAAA
>JAOVVF010000047.1:23208792-23231075 GCA_028565595.1 Duopalatinus emarginatus
ATAGATAGATAGATAGATAGATAGATAGATAGATAGATAGATAGATAGATAGATAGATAGATAGATAGATAAAAGTTGTATATAATCACACTGTATGACGTGTTCATGTTCTGTGCATATTGTGCTGCTTGTACGTTCTGTGCCCTCTGAGAAGGTTACCCTCAGCCACCACACAAAATTCCCTCATGTGTTGACCAGATCTGCTTGTGTGAGGATGGAGGCCTTTTATTAAATGATTTGGTATTTATGAGAGGAAGGAAAAGGCCTTTGATAAACTGTCTCTGCTCAGGCCCTCTCGATCACTTGTACTTATGTTCCAGCCTTATTGTTTCTTTTTGTCTGTATCTTCAGGCTCCTGTAACCAATTTCGCTGTATGAACAATGAGTGTTACTGGAGAAATAGAGTCAAGGGGACACAGCAAAGTCTCTGATTTTCAAGACTAGTTCGAGACTATTATCCACAGCAGCCTTTAATTTAGCTGAGCATTTGAGGGTTTGACCCAACTACAACAGCATAGTAGTGCTGACATTTCAGCTCACACCTTTCCTAATAGTAGCAGGAAGCTTTACCTGATTTAAAATGTGATGTGATGTTGATTACAGGTTTAAATTTAGTTCTACCCATCCTCGTTTTACAGTTAATTACCATGATTTCACATTGCTCACATTACTCTGTATGTAGTATTTAACATTTGTCATCTGCTTTAAGTGTGGGATTAATTTAAAAAAAATAACAAATGAAAACATTATTTTCTCCAATAGAGAGACATGGTGAGGTTCCTTGGACTCTGTATCGTGGCTACATTATGTTAAGACTAGCATTAACCTTAGAATCAAGCCTGACCGACTCAAACCTGCGGGCAGCCGTGGCCTAGTGGTTTGGGAACCGGTCTCGTGACCAGAAGGTGGCAGGTCCTCACCCAGGGCAAGACACAACTGAGGTGCCCTTGAGCAAGACACCTAACTCCCCTAACTGCTCCCAGGCCGCTGTGGTTTGGGGCTGCCCCCTGCTCCGGGCAAGTGTGTTCACTGCCCCCTAGTGTTCACTGGTGTGTGTGTTTCACTGTACGGATGGGTTAAATGCGGAGATCACATTCCTTTTGTGTGCAAACACAGTAAGGCAAAATAGTTCACTTTCTTTCATTCATTTTCGACAGATATAATGTTGAGAATAAACTGAGCTGAGTTAAGAAATTATTTGGCAAAACATCCTTTATTAATTTCCACTCCTTTTCACAAGCCATGTACTGTATATTCTATACAAGCCTGTATAATACAATTTGTGTTTACTCCATCTGAACACATGAGACACAATTATTATATATTTTACATACATATGTGCTTATCTTGTTAAATATATTGTATGAATGTTCTAGCAAAGCTGAAAATGTCTAAACTCATTTAACATGATGGCTCATCCAAAGGCGTTCCTGTTATACATTTATAAACATTTTAATTAAAACCACTAACACTAATAGAAAATAAACTGATGTTAATGAAAAGCCCAAGAATACGACATTATAGGCTGTACATTTTATATGCTTTACTGTATACCATTATTCTTTCAGAAAGATTTGTATAAAGCTCTTCCTAAGGTGATAAGTTTGTCCTCCTCTTATTCTCAGACTCTTTTCAAGTGCTTTATAGCAAACCTCGCAAACCTGTCAGCCCGGCCAGTTAAAGCATGCTGTCGCTTTTATCTGTTTTTAATGCTCTCAGATAAAAATGTGAACACCACTCATAGCGGGACGCTAAATCAACTCCACATCTGCACTGCAGATTGCGCAGTGCACATAGGTACGTTTAAATGGATGGCCAATAGTCTGAAAGACATTACTGAACGTGCACGTTCCACACTGTAGCCTGTGGTGTCTACAAACGGACAGGGCTTATGTTGTGGTACAAGCATGTGAACATCTGGCAGGTGTTTGTTTTTATATGTATGTTTCATTGCTTATGAATTATAATGATTACATCACATGGTTGCACGATACCAAACTCGGTAAATGCATTTACAGTGATTTATTTTAGAGTTTGTGAATGTTATTGACAAGTTTTTTAGTCCTTTGCTTTTTCGAAAGGAAGTCAGATTAACAGGCACATAACTCAAGACAGGACTGTAATCTTGCCTCATTTAGACAGGCGTGTGGAGAAACATCAACGTGAGATGCCCCTCCCTTTCTTCCCCCACTGTCCCTCAGCAAAGCAGGACTCCAAAAGAAGAGAAGAGAAATTGGGGATATTGGACTTGGCACCTCACACTCGGGGAGCTCTACAGGAGGGGGCCAAGCCCCAGGCGCTCTCAACACAGCAACTATGAAGAATCACAGAGGAAAGCTGACCTGGCAGCCTCACTTCCTCTTGGCTTTGTAAAGGATCCCTAATTAGTGCAGGCTATCCCTTTCACTTTGTGTCTCCCTTTCTCCTCTTACATTCTCTTGATCTCTGTCTGATCTTCTGCTTCTCTCTAATTTTCCTTCTTTTTGCTTTGCTTCGTTCCTCTTAGCACTAGTATGGAAGTGTGCCAGTGGTAGAAGGCTGACATCGTAGAGAAATCAGGGCCAGATGAATGGCAAGACAGCAGAATGGAAAGGAATAAAAAACACTTTATGAAATTATGATCACATATTCGTGTCATACCTTCATTCTCATTAGACCAGCTAATTTGACCCAGCAATCTGCCTAAGCTCTTTCAGCTGTTAGGATGGCACTGCACTGACTCCCTAAGGGAGTATGATCATAGTTTGAACTGCCTCTGCATGTTCAGAAGCTGATCACTGAATGACTATGAATGTTGACCATGTGGATGTAGCCACTCTTCATCCATCACACTCTTATCACTCTTCTGTGGTCACGAGTCAGCATGTCATTGTTACTCCTGACTTTTCTTTGATCCTTGAGTCCATCACCTTTCATTTATTGGCTTAAATGTGTACAAAGACTATGACAGGCAACACCATTCTAACAACACTATCTTTCTATGGCAGAAAATTTCCTTCAGCATAGGCATAGAATCAATATACACTCTAGCAAGAGCACTGTTTTCTTTAGTGGGCAACAGATCAGTGAGCACAGTATGAGACGGTTTCAAAGGCTTGTTTTATGTGTGTGTTTGGCATGTGTCATTGCATGTGTGTATGTGTGACAAAAAAAGCACTTTCAAACCCATATGGGCAGATGTGTGCTTTTTTGCTCTGGACTTTAAATAGGTTTTTAATCGAGTCTGTTCAATCATTTTGCTCACTTTTAATTCAGTAACATATTGCTGAATAGTACAGCGTTACTCCATCCGGGTTCTCTGGTTCAATCCTAAGCTCAGTTTGCTGTGTGTATGGAGAATCCCATGCTTCCCTGGTGCTTGTGTGGGTTTCTTCTTGGTTCTCTGGTTTTCTTCCTACCTTCCAAAAACATTCTGTTTGGTGGATTGGTTTCCACAAATTTCCACTAGTTGTGTCTGCAAGTAACCCCACAATGGACTGGTGTTTCATCCATATCTTTCCCACCTCATGCCCATGACTTAGACCTTGGATCCACTATGATCCTGACCAGATTAGGGCTTGTAAAATTAGGGCTTGTAAAATGTACCATAGAGGTTAACTGTCTGGATTAGAGGAGCAGAAAAGTGGTGTTAAAGAGCGAAGAGAAACAGGAAGCATGGATAGTTCTAAGGGGTCATAAATGGGAAAAGCAGGAAGCTGGACTGAGAAAGAGAAAGGGTGTTCCCAGCACTCTCAGGACTTGCCAGTTGTTATTCCCAGCAGAGAGATCCCCTACTTGATCAAGACGTTAGCTTGACATGGAAGTGATGCAAGTCCTATGTTTAATAACTATCTTATGGAATGTGACAAGAAGAAGATGCAACCAGACTACATTCAACAAGACTCAAACAATAGGTGGCCATTAGGTGGTCATAGGACAGCCAACAGTTAACAGAAGCAGTAGCACATTCTTGGTTTTGGAGTTTCTGCAACCAAACAACCCTACCTGATTAGGGTTGTCTAGGTTGTCTAGTTTCAGTATAATAAAGTAGAGTCATAGCTATTCTGCCTCTCAGTCTACCTTTTTTAAATGATGATCAGGTTTGACTTCAGCAGAACTGTGTACTCACACCCTCAGTCTGATTTCAGTATCTGGAAAATTTAGAAACGTTGTAAAAAAGGCTTGTAAATCCATCATGGTTTAAACATGTATTCATACGTAGCTTTATATCTAGCTTTAGTAGTTTTTTTTACTTAGTAAATACTCATATGCTCCTACTGCATAATCTCATTCAGAGACCAGGGTAATGCAAATGTATACAGTATTGGAGCCCCTCATGTAACAGGCAAAAAGCAGCACCCAGACCCAATCTTTTCCAGATGGCACTGAAAGACCACATTATTTACATTCAGGTTCTGTAGCTCCCTGCTTACGATGCTACGAACCTCCACTGTTTTGCAGTATTTTTTATTTAACAGACTCTGATTATGCAGGAATGATGATTGTTTCCATTGGTGTGTCGTTGTCCTAAAAGTGCACCTCCTGATAATGTAAAAAAGGAGGGGAAAAAAGTGCAGTACACACTGCCTATGATATTTGATATCCTCATTCACTGCACATTAAAGGCTAATCACTTATATCATTTCCATTAGGCTGGATCATTCACCCGTGGCTTTGTGGTTTTGGTCTGATTCATTACGTTCCAGTCCTCTTAGTGTGGGTGCGGATGGTTAGCTGATTTCATTATGTCTAATTGTTTTTGTCTGTGAGGTTCAAGCTGAACCATGATGAAACTGATCGTCTTCCCAGGACAAATTTGAGTCAGTCCACTAGAGGGTGGCCTATACTCAGGAATCCTCACATATGCTAACCCATGAAATTTTGGCAGACAGGTTCCTATTTGTGTTCATTTAGAAGCGATACTTTGCTGGGGCCTGTATGTAACTGTTACTGTTTTTCACTTTACAGGCATCCAAAACTTTTAAAGGCTGATCAGGAAATATAGATTCTACAACTATGTACATTGCAAATATGCAAGTCTACATGTAAACCATGCTAATATGTTCTGTGTTTGCACATTAAAACTTGCTTTAACCAGTTTGACCAGTTTGTGCATTAAAACAATTCTTCTGAATATATATAAAAGCCCAAATAATAATATAGGGGCATATTCAGAATTATTATGTAAAGGAACAAAACTTTTTCTTAAAAAATCTAAATTAAAATAATCTATACTGTAGATTTACTGCTCATCAGACATCACTAGAATAGCAACATTCCATGTACTGTTACTGGAAATCATGGGAATTGGTAATTTGCTTAATTAACTAGTATGTGTCTAGTAATAATAGTACAAAAAAAGGTGTCTAATTTGTTTTTTGTTTTTTTTAATAACCATTTGACATGCATAACACTATAGAAGTGCATAGAAATACTCCCGTGGTTCTAAATACCAATAAGAAATAGGAAAATAAGATTCCAATTTTCTACTCTTTAGCAAAAAGAGTTACATTGTTTATATAAAAAAAAACACACACACACACAGAGCAATCTGTGTAAACAACCATCATGTAGTAATTCACCTGAAATGTTAACAGCTTGTTTAAGAAAAAATGGACTAATTTCTGAGCAGCCTTGTAAGGATATGAGAGGAGATTCCAGCTGTGCTCTGTATGCCTGGACTTTTCTCCTCTTCATTATTGAGAAACAGAGCTGGAAAGCAACAGGCCATAAAATGAGGCACCATCCTGCCAGCCTCCAAGCAATCTATTGTGTACTTTAATTATGGTTCTAATTACATGTGAATGCTAAAATGTTTGTACTTGGCTGTGTCCATGCTACTGAACCTTCTAATCTGCTAAAATCCAAGTTCACTGATTTCATGGAATTATAATGCATTAGACAGCAGGAAAGATCCATGCCTTCTCAGCAGACATACAAATCAGCGATTATAGTATATACCTTTGATTTGTCTGTGGAGGCTCATATTGTTTATTTTGAGGATTCATCAGCATTATACATGTAGGTCTGCTGTTTGTTTATGCAATGCTTACTAATTACATGTATCTGTCTATGGTGTTATAGTGTTATGGTATATACTGTAATCAATTGTATTGCAACTGTCATGTTCAGCGCAGATGTTTTCTGATCCAATGCAGTGGAGCACTTAATCAAATTGCTGGCCACTGAAGTCATGCTTTGGCTGCACTGTACATTGTAAACCCCCAACAAACTCTGGTCAGTTCAGAAACTCTATTGTACTCTTGGTTTAAAGTTTACTCTCACTTTTTCTAACTACAAGTTTGCTTACTGATAACAGGCCTGTGTTTGTTGTGATGAACGTAAAGAGATTGCACTGAAATTAAATGCAAATTGAAATGACGAAGTTTATTGCAGAGTAAAGGGAGGAGGGTCAGGTCAATGACTTCAGTGTAATACAATTTGCTTTAGAGACCTTGAAGAGTAGACTGCTCACAGCAATAGAGCATAAAGAAGGCTCACACACTCAACCCCTTTTCATCCATGCCTCATACAAAATACATTACTTGCAGCGCTATACAGTATATGGTATTTGATAGCACCAGCAAAGGGAGGAAAAGCAGCAAGGAAAGGAAAAAGAAAGAATTGTTATGACATGCAGTAGTTAAAGTAGGTGACAAGCCAAGAAGCTTTATGTGGTTATCATCGTCCTGCTCTGCAGCTTCCTGTTCCCTATCTTCTCACTCTTTCATATATCAATATCTCATATACTCTGGATAAGAATAAATAAGTGTGCTTATACCTAACATGTTGGTGACTTGAGTATATTTTCTAAACTGTCACCCAGTTTAACTTTCTCTCCTCTACAGTCAACATTAGTGCAAAGTATGAATGACCCAGCCGTCATTAGTGTTGCCTAATGTGCTGATTCTGGGTAACGATATCCTGAATCAATAAATGATTGAACGATAAATAATAATTATACAACCACATGCACGGCCAAAGCAAACCTAATTTCTCTGTTTGTACTGGGGCTTTGGTGCCTTTCACTCTCACAAGAACTGATGACTGGTGTAGGTGCGTCCACACTATGAGATTCCTAAAAGGTCCCCAGCTTGTTGTTTGCACAGATCGTACATGACATATCCTTCTAGTCTTGTGTGTGTGCGTAAATCAAACAGTCTGTGTGAGTTTCTTTAAACATAGATTGAAATGATACTAAGTGATAAGTGCTACACTGCTCCCTTGCTATAGCTGCAACAACCAACTTTAACCCTCTCAATTATGAATGTATGATTGAAGAAAAGTGAAGACAGTGGAGGAGAGTGAGAGAACAGATTACTCTCCTCCCTCTTGCTCTCATTCCCTCCTGTTCTGTCAGCACTATAGCAGAAAAGGAGACAAGGTGCTGAAACACAGCTCTCCTAAGGGACACCACCCACCCACCATCACCATACTTACCATACACACACACACACACACACACTCTCATGCACACACACTCACGCACACAGGGCCATCTACTTCCCTTGGTGTTCAAAACATACACATACACAGAAGACAGAAGGATCAGTGCAGCACATACTGATGGGGGACAAATTAATGGAAAAAGCAATGTAAAATGTGTTAGCAAGTTTCTGCAGCAATCAGTCAGAACATATTCAGTGTGTCGTTTTATAGGTTCAAGTCTCTGCAGTTGAACTGGACTGATAAACACTGATCCTCCTGAAGATGTTCAATCAATTGGTGCTTTGATGATGGTGGTGAAGACACATGACTCCAAAATCCCTCATAGGTGTTCATCTGGATTGAGTTCTGATGAGTGCAAAAGCCATAGCATATGATTTATATGCTCTTCAAACCATTCAGTGAGTCCCATGAACTTGTGGGGATTCATCCTGGAAGTTACCACATCCATCATGACAGAAATGTTTCCTTACAGGATAAAATTGTTCAGTCCATATTGATGTACTGATTGTATTGATTTGCAGTGATGTTCATTCTATGGGCACAATGGGGCAAATGATGGCACAAAATATATAAACACGTCCAAAGCTACAGATTTTTTTCCTTTAATTTGTCCCCCATTTGTAGCTGTGTATGAAGGTCTGGTGTCTCTGATCATTTCAGCTGTGTGCCATTACAGATCTAGGACAGAGATAACTCTATTATAGCCTACACATAGTCAAATCTTATGTGCTAGTTTGGCTTTCTCGCTCTCAGATGCAGACTTGCCAGACATGGCATGGCCATAATGAAAACCAGACTCTCCTCTGAGAAGCAAACATTGCTTTACACAAAATACTTGTCTCAAATTGTTTATTTTCTCTAACAGAGTTTCACACTAAAGCAGGGGGGGAAATGAGTTTATGAGTTTAAGCCATGGAAATTTCCTTAGGCACTCCTTACATTTTTTTCAAACACATGGAACTATCCATCCGTCAAACTAGCTGATCCATCCATCTTCCCATCCATTTATCCATCCATCCACTTGGGTGGCAGGCGCCCTGTGGGCTTGGCAGGCCGCAGTGTCAGAGGGGAAGGCCTGTCTGTCAGTGTCAGGATGGAGAGGCATATCAGGGAGTCGTCGATGCGGGCTGAGGCCCAGTGCTCCCCAGACCCCCTGCCTGTTTCTGTTATCACAGGTGGACTGTCGGTCACCACCAAGCAGCCTATCCAATCCTCAGCTCGGGAGGTGCGGTCAATAGGCCCTGATCATAAAACTCTCTGGTGAGGCATGGGAGGGAGACCTTTTAGAAGAGCTGAAAGGGTGGTCATGAACATCGATCTGTGGGGAGAAGATTTACAATTAGTAAGCACAGAGAGTGATGAAAGATATGGTTAGATAGACATGGGTACTCAGATATTATTTTCAATATTGACTCTGAGTAGATAAACATGTAACTTACTTATTACTACAATTATAAATAGTAATTTAATTATTATTATTATTATATATAACAATAATTACTGTTACTGTAATTATATTATTATAAATTATTATTCACTTATTATGCCTATTCTGGCATAATAGTCTTGAATCTGGCCAACCAAACTAATCATAAAAACAAACCACGATATACTACATACACATATAACAGCATTTCTTGACTAATAGCTAGAGAACAATTTGGCTATAAAGCCAAAAACCCAGATTATATTAATATTCTCTACGAGTCAAAAGGTTTGGACATTAAGGTTACTCATTGTAGGGTTTTCTTAAATTATTTGTATTATATTATATTATATTATATTATATTATATTATATTATATTATATTATATTATATTATATTATATATTTTGTTATTATTTAGTATTTTTTTATTATTTTTGATTAATAATCATGCCATTCATATGCATAATACACATTATTATGCAGAATTACATGCAATGACAAATAAAAATATTACATTGTTTTATATTTTAAATTCTTAACAGAATTCCTAATGGAGCATTGATTTAAAAAATAAAATAAAATAAAAATAATGGCCATAGTCTTTACATCTGTTTTCCAGGAATTAGGTTGGTGGGGCATGTGGGAAGAAGCTGGAATTGAAGTAAATCATTTTTCCTGGATACTAAAAGCAAAGGACAAGTAAAGGAAAGAAAAATATCATGCACCTTTTGACAGAAAACACTTCATAATGGAGGTGCAAAGTGAAAAATATCTACTGGGTGGCCAGGAAACATCAGCCAGAGGCTGTAAGTCTGAATGAGGGCATGAGGGTAAGAGACGCTACACACCACAGACAGCTCCTCAGCTATATCTACATACAGATATTAGTGTTTCACAAGACGGAGTGGTGACTGCCGGAGGAGATGATCCTGAATATGGAATTATACAAATACAACCAGATGTAAAGGTGGGAGAAATGAACAGCAGATGTGACTGAAGGAATAATAAAGGATCTGAACTCAGCTAGACGAAAGATTATCGAGAACAGAACAGCTGAGTGATGGGCTATAAAGCAGCTATGCAATGCCAGTCTTTTCTAGATCAATCCTGGGTAAATTCATTAGGAGGATGAATCGGACTGTAATAAGTGAATCTAGGTTATGTCTGTTTCCATACTAATACTGACATTTTCATTTTGACAATATACGTTCCTTTGTGTATCTTCATTCATTCCAGGTTCATTCATAAACGTATTATGTGACATATTTTAAACAGAAACGTGTCAGGCTGTGTCTCTTGTTCACGTTGTCATTTAACGAGTGCTGTAATAGGTTTGGCTCAGGACCGAATGGCCCTTATGGGACACCGTAGATGCCGTTGCGTGCAGATTCAAGATGGCGATCTCCATAAGCCGGAACATGAAATGCCTTTTAGGTATCATTCAAAAGAGTACTTTTAAATCGAGGTCATTTTGCAAACTAAAAGCGTCCGATGTGAAGGTAGGACTTCATTTTAACTCAATACTGTTTGTGTCGGGTTTTTTATTTAAGACATTAAACACACTGACACGGTGAATTAGTGCAGGATATAAAAGTCCAAACTTCTCACAGTGAAATGCATCGTAAATATGTACTGTGATCGTTATATCAAGTCTAACGTGTTGTAAAACGCTCAATGTTTAATCCAGCTAGTCTGATGTAAATCTAGTTAGTTTAATCTTCATAAGAACAGAAGTGATGCTATTTCCCCTGCAGGTCTGCTGCAGCTTTCACAGCACATCAGATACTGTAGAGCAGTGCTTTAACAGTTTAGATCAGACTGTGGAGAGGTTTTTTTTTTTTTTTTTTTTTTTTTTACATTTTTTAGTGTCAGTGCTACAATATACTGCTTAAGCTCTTACTTACAGGTAGTTCATATTCATCACAAGTTATTATATGACACCCCCCCCCCCAACTAAATTGGCTAGAGAAGGTGTAAAAAGAACCAGACCTCATTATAAAGACTAATGTTTCCTCATATGTAGATAAACTGTACATAATATTTAATACTAATTCAGTGTTATATGGGCTATGTAAATATTTTTCAAATGACACAAATGTCAGTCCTGTTATTCAGAGCTTTATAAAATGATTTAGGTCGATCAGCATATACACTGAAATGAAAAAAAAAAAATACTACAGATGAGCCTATGCAAAATGCATTACAAAGCCACCTACCTATACATATAATTGGTTACATCTGCCAGTGCTTATATAAAGCAGCACACATCTACGGAAGCGTTATAAAGGTATAGGTTTTGTTTAGCTGGCATACCATAAGACCCCTGGTACACCTACAAACGTCTCTGACAGGTGAAAGCTATGTGTGCCTCCAGATCATATCCTGCATTCAACAGGATAAACCCAGTCTAGATACGCCAAATTATGGCTATAGCAGCACTTATCTGAGTTTGGGGTTTTGCCATTTGCACCAAAGTCACCAGATCTCAGAATTGTTGACAGTTCTGCAGGAAATTTGGTGCTCATTGCCTACAGAAAATTTCCACAAGCTTGGTGAGTCCATGCCCTGTCATATTTCTGGAGTCCTACACTTCTACCAAGTATTAGACTGGTGTACCAGTTTTGCTGGCACTTCAATGTACACTAGTAGACAACAGTTACTAGCAGAGAACTGTGAGAAAGCCTTTTTGCTGTACATTAATAAACACTGCACACTTTAATAAACTACATCTGCCTCTTGTTATATAGCTGGTACAGTTACTCTATTTGCAAGTGATGACAGAAAAACTAATTAAACACATAATGAGATATTCTGTATGTCTTTACTATATCATACAGTTAGTGGTCAGAAATAGTTTTCTTACATAAACCTACAGTACAGAGCATGTCGGTAGACTGTAGTCCTGTATCTCTGTCTATCACAGAACCGCAGGTGTCATTTTGGCATCTTTTAGCATCATTTAGCATCTTTCTCAATATAGCAATGATGCTGAATTGGTAGTTCTGCTGATACATGTGAGACATTTTTCAAAAAAATCAAATGACCAAGACATACACAGACCTTTTAGGTACGAGCTCCTTAATATGTGCTTGCAGGTCCCTGTCCTGTTCGGAATTAGTCCGGACTGCGCCGCGCGCGCAAGGACGCAAACGCTGTGAGCTACGCAGACTGGTTTCGCGCGCAGTTGCGTTGAAAAATGTCTCACGACGCGTTTCATAACGCGGCGCGAACGCTAGCTGCATTCTGAGCGTTACCGCAAGGGGCGCTACAGCGAGATCCGGGTCTTCTTGCTCCAGCAGTGTGTTTTTCCGATCAACTGTCATAGCTACTTTGATGGACTACTTATTAGAAATGGCCATTTTATAATGTGTTAAATTACACTCCCCATTAAACACAACTGACAAAATTACAGAGATTTTGGATACTATTTTCTTAAAATCTGTACAGTAGAATCACTTTATAATTCATATAACTTCGTATAATTCATATACCATTGGTGTGGTACAGTGGTAACATCATTGGCTCCAGTGTGAGAGACCTGGGTTCGATTCCCAGTCTGTGTTACACCAATAAGGGTCCTTGGGCAAGACTCCTAACACTATGTTGACCCACCTGTAATACCAGTAACCTTGTAAGTCGCTCTGGATAAGAGCGTCTGCCGAATGCCGTAAATGTAATGTAAATATATATGATGAGTAATAACCCCTGAACTGATATCTTTTGGTCTGATGGACTACTTATTAGAAATGGCCATTTTATGATGTGTTTAGTTTCAGTAATCAGTAAAATACAGAAGTGTATTTGTATACTGTAACAGTAAAATCACATGGATATGTTATTGAGGAGCTCCAACTGAAACGTTCACCACTGTCTTTAGGACTATATAGAAGGAAGGATCAGTCTAATTTACATACTGCGGTTAAGCCAGCTGCCTTTTTTCCCAGAATGTGGTTAATAGTGTGTGCATGTATTACACACACTAACGGCTAAAGTCACATCAAGGCACAGATCAGCAAAAGGGTTTATATTGGAAAAGAAAAGTCACCGTGTTATAAAATAGATATTTGGTGCTCAACAATAACATATCCATGTTTTATGTTGAGAAGAGATGCTTTGCCTTTATTTTTCAGACCAAGATCAAAGTAAAATTCAGCGAGCTGCTCCATAGTTAACCTGACACGTACAGCAAGCACAAAAGCAACAACAACAAAAATTTCAAGGGAACGCAAATATTAAAGGGAGAGTGTAATATTAAACGGTAGAGGTTTTTCTATCGTGACACGATATATATCATTATATCGCACAGCCCTTGTAGCATGTGTGTCTGCCCTGTGATGGACCGGTGACCTGTCAAGGGTGTTTCTCTGCCTTTCATCCAATGAGCAGTGCGATTTTTTTTTTTAATTTATTTATTTATTTAATTTTTTTTTTTAATTATTTTTTTTTTTACTGTTATAATAGCCACAAATTTATTGGGAAAGTTTTCCACTAGATTTTGCTGTGGGAATTGTGTTCATTCAGCTGCAGTAGCATTCCTGAGAGCAGACACTGATGTTGTGTGAGGAGGCCTGGGGTGCAGTCTGTATGTAGGGTTGAACTCCTCTATGCAGACCACCTGAGTTCTTTCACGCCAACCTTGCCAAACCATGGACTTCACTTGTGTATATATGGAGGTTGTCATGCTGGAACATGTTCATGCCTTTTAGTTGTAGTGAAGGTAAAAAAATATGCTATATAATTGTGTGCTTTTAACTTTGTGGCAATCCATAATGGGGAGTCCAGAGAGCAGAACTGGCCATGCTCAGAGAAAGGGGTGGCATGCTATCTGTTTGTAGTGATGCTGGTTGATTATGGGTGTCTGTGAGCTCATGCATACTGGAGTGAGTGGGAGTGCTTTTCTCCTAGTCTTACAATGCCCCACCTATTGACATGGGCATTGGCTCGAAAAGAGTTGGTGGCTGGCTGCGTGTAACTCAGATGAAGCATTTGATAGCCTTCACCCTCCCTGGTCAATGAGGCAGATAGGCAGGATAGTGGAGAGATGTCTGATGGGTGGAAATTGTCTACATGTCTACATTAGGGAGAAAAAAGAATGAAAAGTGTCTCAATGTTTAAGTGTAAGTGATGCTGTTTGTGTCTTCTGCATAACTGGAAGTAAACACAGAGCCTCTTGCTGTTTGGAAGAAGGTTGGGAAAAAAAGAAAGTCAATAATCACCTAACTGATAGTGACCATTAAATGTTCATGTTGGTATAACATAGGGGTACAAAATATAGTGGCCTTTAAGTGTATGTCGTTTAAATTTGAGGCAGTCTGTAAAGGATATGAATATGTTTGGAATACCTGTGGAATACCCGTGACTTCAAAGTCAACTGTTGAATCAGGTCTCTTTTGCACCATTATTAGTTTTAAACAAAGAATTATTGTAAGTGCTGAATATCAGAGCATATTGGCCTAAAGTCTGATATCGAAAGAAACCATTTTGGCTTATTTTGGCATATTAAAATGCCTCACATTTCCATGAACAGAATACGTCTCAGTATTTAATGCACTGTTTGCCTTAGTTACTTGTTTCAGTTGCAGCCGAGATTAAGTACAACAATGGCCTAATTACAGAGGTGTTGGTGTGCGCTGGAGTGTTTGAAGTGCACCTTTGCAGCTCAGGCCTGTCTCTGTACATGATTGACGAGCTGAGTGACTTGATGGCTGCTGCACACTCGGGGTGATGGAATGTGTGCTGACCGCCAACCCGTCTGTATTTTGTTAGGCATGTCACTAGGGATGCTGGAGAGGTGTGTGCCGTGATGGCAGGGGGTGAGCGCTGCACAGATATACCAGAAATAGTAAGCCCTCAAAACCATCACATCATCCCTTCATTAACAACAACAACATCAGAAACTAGGTGTTTTCGTTTGTTTTAATTTTCTCCAAATGTGGGTGACTGAACACAAACCCGGACATTCACAATGCCCCGAGGTGTTATGTGCGTCAAAACATTGAGTGTATTCTTGGCAGGGAAAGTTTATGAAAAGACATTTTAGCCATGGTAGACTAATATTGAGGTGAACGATATGCTCCATGTTCAGAATGTCTGGAACTGGAAACTTAACCTAATAAAATCTCAGAAGGTAAGTAAACATTTGTGGGGGGAAAAAAATTACTGACATGGATTTTGATTTAAGCTTACATAACCTTACTGCATGTACAACCAAATTTCTAAAAGCTTTTCCTAACTTTTATAATAACTTCATTTCATTTTTACAGTCAAATTAAGGTTGTCATTCTCTCACATCCCGTTTCAGTTTAGTTTTGAATTTCTTTAAGGAAAAGGCGTGTTGTCCTGTCTGCAAATGATGGCTTTAATACTCCATTTACATGGTCTAAAGTAATTTTCAGTACTAAGTGAATATTTGAAATTGTTCAGCTTGGCCTTGTGCGTGTTGTATTGCATGGCAATGGGCCTCGGTGGGCTTAGATCTCTGACTGTGTGATAAAACATAGTGTTCCCTATGCAGCTCTTAATCGCCTGTTGTCTTAATGGCTGATATCAGTCATGTCAGCCCTGTGCCTTTACACAGAGGAAACAGATCCTAATTCTCCATAAGCTCCAGACGCACTCACTCTCATGTCAGTTAAAACCATTAACCCAACTCTCAGCAGCACGCAGGAGAAAGAACAAGAGGAAGAGAACCGTACATCAAGCTGGTCTGATTAAATGAACTATATAATTTATATAATCATTTGTTTTTACGTGTCACTTAAGCAATTTAATTCACTCTGTGTTGTTATTATGAGGTTCATCACTATGAGAAATGAATGCAGCTTTAAAGGTAACCATTAATTATCGTAGACTTAATTTTACTTTTACGAATAATTCACTCATTGTGTTTTTGGCTCTGAACTCCATTGGAGTCTTGGTAGTGTCTTGCGTTATCCTCCATGTAGACTTACACTTTCAGGAAATCTGACGTTTTTAATTAAATTGTACCAGGAGACTATCTGGTATCACACTTCTGGGTTGCGCTCAAGTCAACATTTGCTGCTTGTACTGGAGGAAATTAGACAGTGTGAGCAATGGGGATAGACGGTGAGGGGGAGAATAGGATGTTGGCCAGAGCTACACCTGAGTATCACCATAATTATATATTGATTCATTTATGAGGTGTGTGTGTGGGTTATTTCTGCTTAGCAGCAAGTTTTATGTGGCTAATGTGTTATAAGTTGGGTAACACCTCAGTCTTTTTTCCTCCAAATAAAAAAAGTCAGTGGGCATTTATTTAACAGCAAAAATATTTTAACGGTGATAGACAAAGCCTATAGCTTTTGTGTCATTATGCTACTACTGTATGTCTGTATCTTTAATTTCTTTTGCTCAATGGTGGTTACAAATAATCTCTCCAAATAGTTCAATCTCAGTAATAAGCCTATACAATAATAATAATCCGTTATTGTAAGATGATAAGCAGTGTATGGATGGTATAGTAATAAAAGTCAGTGGTGCTAAACGGCTCCGACTCTGCTTCAGGCCTCTGGCCCCATGGGCTTGTCGAGCAGCAGTGCGTAGTGGTGCAGCTGTCCTGGCCTGGTTATTTTTGGAGAGCGGCACAACCCTTTCTCCTGCAAGCGCTGTTTTTGAAGGGACTTCAGCACCATTAATCAGGTCGGGGACCCCACGGTGCGAGAGGGCCCCTGGCCCTGGCTCTCCATACTGCACGTTTCTGTTCTTCTCCCTGCACTCTCTGCACAGTGTGAAGCGCAGAGGAACCTCATCAATCTCACCTGTCCGAAATGTCAACTGCAGATTTAATCAAACGTTCCGTCTCCCACTCCCCCTCCCACAACCTTGTGACCACTGCCCTTCTTCCCCTAAAATACCCCCCTCTCTCCTGCTTGTTCATCCGCTGCTTTCTCTGCATCTCTTTCCCCCCAGATCCCTTTCATTCTGCTCGCTCTGTTTTTATTTTAGGTCATTCGCACTTTGCTTCAAGCTGAGTGTGTTTCAATGCCGAGAAAACGCACGGTGCCCCACTGTATCACACTTTTAAAAGCAGCAGTAGGACCACTAAACTTTCTTGCATGCTCAGTGTTACACCAAAGCAGGGATTTGATAGCAGACTGGTCCTGCAGGGTCGGCTGAGAGGGTGTGGGAGTGAGGCTGCAGGAGCGGCCGTAAAGCTGCATTGACACACACTAACAGTGAGTCCTGTGTATTTTTCAATTTGCTGGGGGGCAGATGAATTGTAGAAGCAGTGTGAGTAGTACCTTTCTTCCCAGGCTCTCTCGGCCCTAAAGGGACTGCCTACTCTTCTAAATAAACTGAGAATTCTTTGCAAAATGTGTAAATACAGATTTAGCATATAGTAAATGGTGCTGTCAGGATGCTCTCCAGGTGGTCTATACTGACCAACCCTCGTTCCTATTTTTAAATGTGTTTACATCAAGTGTTTTTGACTGTTTGCCCTCTTTCATAAGCCTAACCCCAGCCCTTGACATATAAGTATAGAATAATACACAACAAAATGTGCATGCACTGTGCACATGCTGTGTGTTTTATTCCTCTTCTACTACAACCATTTGTCACAACACAAAAAATATTTATTTTTTAATAAATTACATGTTTTTAGTCTTTTTGTGCTGTGTAACATCCACTAAAGTCAGCCACTGTTACTGCTTATATTGTAGCAGCTATAAATAGTCCTTCCTTCTTTCTTTCATTTGTTGTTAATAAGAAGAACACCCCTGAGCTTCTCATGTTACTGAGGAAACCGCAGCCCTTCCATCTTGAAAACTTTCAACTTTCTGAAAACTTACAGGAACTGATTTGCCTCTGACTGGTACAAGGCAGTGACACTAAAAATGTTACATTAATTCGTTTTTTTTTTTAATCGACTTATGTGGAGCATCCACCTTGCAAGCCTCTGCTTAACTTGTTACTACAGAGACCAGAACACAGTTAATTGAGAACATATAATTATAAATATAACACCTATGCTTTGCCTTGCCTCTGCAATTGCTGTCAGCTGCTGTTGAAGAAAACTAACCAACCTTCTGACCAATCAGAATTGAGAATTCAGTTGCTCCATGGTACAACTTAATAATCAGTATTTCAGTTACGTACAGATATCTACACATATGTCCAAGACTTCATGTTGTATAATTGAGTTCCTAAGATAAATCTATGTTCTAATATAAAACAGTTTGTCAGTGAAGTAATGCACAAGCAAAGGAAACAGAATCACGTCTTGCCTTTGAAAGTACAATAAATTATAGTGTCCATTAGTTTTTTTTCCTGACCAGCAAATCCAGCCTGTAGCATTCTGAGGAGCTGTTTTTGGAGCTAATGCTGTTTGCATAGTGGTGGATCTGACTCCAGTTTTCCGTCCCTGTTGCTAATGTTTCCAACGTCTTCACTGTGTGGAAATGAGCCATGCATTACGGATGAAACTGAATCACTTCAGTGTCCTCTGGACTTCTTTATTATTGTAAATAATAAGGATGGGATGGATGATTGATTGTAAACAAACTTGCAGTAGGCAAGTATACATATGTACATCATACATACATGAGCATATAGACATTTTTGTCATGCACAGGCAAAATATTTGAATAAACTGTACAAGGGATTTACAGCATTTAGATCAGTTGGTGTCATGATTGCACTTGCACACGGTACAGTCTAATACATACACCATATGCTAGATGTTGGTGCAGGAAAACTTTCATCACCTGCTCCAGTACAGCAACGTCACGCCTGTCTGTGTAAAATACGAGGAGAGAACACACAAAGCTACAACTATAAACCTGCCATGTGTCATCAGGAAGAAACCAAGGGAAAGGAAGTGACTTGTTCAGTCAGAACCAGCAGAAAGATATGGAGGCAATGGAAAGTGGATGGCTATTTATAGCTGTAGAGTTGATGGCTATCTCAGGAGATGGAGACGGAGAAAGAATAATTGAGGTAGTTGTTGTACAGGCAGGTGGGATGATGACTGTGAGATGGTGGTCCATATTTGGATTACATTTTGCAGTGCATGAAACTGGACATGTTGTCCTGTAGGTTTCTGATTAATTTATGGACACTTATTTACCTGTTCCATAGCTTTTTCTTTGTCTTGACTTTTTGGGTAGTACTTAATAATTCATTAGTTGAGGTGAATGTGTTGCACCTGTCTGATGAATCCTGATGACTCAGAAAGAGTACCATTACTGTTAATGAGCTTATAAAAGAAAAAAGTTTCTAAGTATATATAAAAAAAGAAGGAAAACACAGGTTTTAGGGGAGGCATCTGGTCCATTCCCAGTGTGAACACCTCTGAACATTTCCCCATCGGAGAAATAGCACCTGGCAAGTTCTCCCAAGTTCTTAGACGGGTCAGTGATATAAATAATGAGAGACACAGGCTTGTTAGGAATACGTTTTAACCCCCTGCTGCTTTGGCATTCAGCACTGCAGCGACTCTGCTGTTAAGGCATGTGAAGCTTTACCCTAATTGTTACCAATTTTTCACGCTGCAGTGCCATGATTTTAAGGAATCAGACTTTTGCCCTGATCATAACGTTTAGAAATGTCTAGGTGTTGGTAGATTTGAGGTCTGATAGTATGATTATTCCTTTGGTAGTTGGGGTTAGCCTTGTTTCAGCTTATGCATGATTGTCTCAAATGACACATTACCATGTCTGAGAGGGTAATGGCTGCCTGAAGGGGAAAGGGGAAACACGCATTTGGTGTGTCAGAGTGAGGTGAGAACACACATTAGCCAGACTCAGACTGGATGCCCTAAAATCACTCCTGACACCTCTGAGAGGCCCTCTGCATCCAGTCCACTGCGCAATCACTGCTCACTTAGCTATAGCATTAGTAAGCTTTTCCTTTCTTTAGGCTGCCTGGTTAATAACGCCGCATTAGCTGTCATTTGCTGGGAGATGGAGAATAGCCTTGAGTCAAATGACCTCAGATCAGGCCATAACACGTCATTAACGCTAAGCTTGTATGGATACTTACAGTCCGTATACATTCTCAGAATTCTAATACAAAAGGGGGAACATTGGATAGATTTGGCTGAAGTATTCATGAAAATAATTTAGGTTGACCAGGCATTTGAGTATGTGATATGGCAAACATGTCAATACTTGAAGCCATCTTATGACATCACAACACACTACATATATTACAATGTTTGTTTTGTTCAGCATGTACCAATAATATGGGCAGCAGTAATAATATGGGTAGTGCTGCCACCTCCCTGATTCAATCCTGAGCTACGGTTATTTATTGTCTGTGCAGTCTTTTTCCATGTTGTCTTTTTTGGGTATCATCTAGGTTCTTCGGTTTCTTCTTGCTCTCTTAAAATATGCTGGTTGGAGGATTACGTGAGTGTGTGCATGGTGGCATATGATAAACTGGTGTTCCATTCAGGGTGAATTCTTCTACCTTATGTCCAGTGTTTTTGAGATCACCTGCAATCACGATTAGGATGAATAAATTACAAAGAAATTAAAATAAAGGACTTTAACACGCAGACAGTCACAGGTTCTCTTTCTTTCTTGTGCTGGTAATTCCACTATTGCCCTTGACTTTTCCTGGTGCCCTCTTCACCTCGTTTGTGCTGAGGGATGGGCAAAGTGCCACGACTACATGGGATCAAGCTGCTTAGCCTGGCACTGTCTCAGTAAGCAGTGCCAGACCCAACTGCAGCCGGGCCCACTTTGAATTATATTTACCAAGGGGTCCATTAGCTGGAAGCTGCCCCTTGCTTCCTTTGAAATAAGAAAATAAGGAGAAACCTTGTTCCTCTAATTAGCTTAATTCCCAATTAGATGTACAATATAGAAAGTCCAGTCCAAAGTCCAGTTCTTTTGCTGCGTCGCTACTGTGAATGTTAGCTGTTAAACCACGCAGCTCTTAAAACACACTCGTTAGCTGGAGATAGAGTGTTTTCATTGGCCAGGAACTGCTCATGCTCTGCTGCTCTTTCATGAGCTGGACACAATGTGTGAGATTTATCATTTTGATAACGGCCCCTAAACTGTTGTACAGTATTCCCAGTATTTCCCAAGCTATTTATCCTGAATAAGTTCAGGTGTCTCCTCATTCACCTCCTCTGTTCTCATTTGTCAGTTCTCCCCCTTCTTCTATGTGTTTGTATTTGATCACTGTTAATCACAGTATTGTTTTATTTCTTTATATCTAACCTTAAATCTCTCTCTCTCTCTCTCTCTCCATCTGTCTCTTTCTCTCTCTCTCCCTCTCTAGGGCCTCCATGAAGGGCGTGTTTTCTCAGGAATCCAGCCCACCGGGATTCCTCACCTGGGAAACTACCTCGGTGCTCTGGAGAGCTGGGTGGCCATGCAGAATGACTACAGCTCAGTGTTGTACAGCATCGTTGATCTGCACTCCATCACCCAGCCTCAGAACCCAGAGTTACTACAGAACAACATCTTGGACATGGCAGCCAGCCTGCTGGCCTGTGGCATTGACCCCACACACTCTATCCTGTTCCAGCAGTCTGTGGTCAGTCACACATCTCTCTGTACAATATAGCAGCTAGTCATGATACTATAATAAGAGACGGACACGTTTGTTTCTAACATTATTTCAATATTTTGAAAATCAACTGCATTGATGTCAGGGCATGAGGGATAAACCATCTTTACTCTACATTTAGATGCTTAAGGCATTTTCTATTGCTTATTTATATTTAACTCGACAAGAAAATGATAAATGGCCTGTTGTCATCCAAGAAATGGTCTGAGATTCATTTATCATGCTCAGCAATCAAGAGTCAGTGAGAAACCTTGCCATCAGTAAATGTTTATTTAATTGAGGTTTGTTTCAATGCTTATTTTACTAAACTGATGCCTATCTTAACTGTGGGCTCAACAAATTCTCTAGTCAGTGAAAATGTTCAAAACCATTTCCATCATTTACTTCAAAGAAAGCCACATGAAGTAAGCAGAGACGATAATAATAGACTTACAGTATGCAGCAACTCTACTTTAATAACCCTTCAACTAACCTTATTTCAAGGATGAACCTGGGCAGGTCTTGCTTTCAGATACCTGACACACGTATGGTGTCGGGTATCTGAGATGGTGTTCTTGTACGCACACACACATTCACACACACTCTCCCACACTTGTGTTTTTATTCCAGTTTAACTTCATGCCACATATCTTGGCAGGGCTAAAGACCTCCCATTGAACACACTAGCACAGGACTGTTCCACATGTAAAAATAAAAGGGGTGTCCAAAGAAAACTCTTGACTTCATTGAAAAAAATGGTGACAATCTGAAATCAGTCGGATCTAAAGTGTATGTGTGTGTGTATGTGTGTGTGTATGTGTGTGTGTATGTGTGTGTGTGTGTGTATGTGTGTGTGTATGTGTGTGTGTATGTGTGTGTGTGTGTGTGTGTGTGTGTGTGTGTGT
>JAOVVF010000047.1:23232618-23254680 GCA_028565595.1 Duopalatinus emarginatus
GGTGTCTAAGCACAGCTCAGTTTTATTGTGTGTGTGTGTGTGTGTGTGTGTGTGTGTGTGTGTGTGTGTGTGTGTGTAGGAATGCTCAGGCAGCAGCCTCTCATCGCTGCAGGGAAAAGGCCTTGCTGTTTACTCAACAGCTGATTGCATGTTAAACGTGGCGGAAAACGGCCTTTGAATGCAGCCTGCATGTGTTAACGTGTGAAAGCGAGGGAGATTGTTGTACAGATGAATAAATACACAGTTTCTACCAGGAGTTTCAGTGTGGTGTGGCTGCCTTTCTGCTTTATTCATCTGTGTATTTTTATCCACATGGATTACTTTTACTCTCTCTCTCTCTCTCTCTCTCTCTCTCTCTCTCTCTCTCTCTCTCTCTCTCCTCTTAGATGAAGAGTAAGCAGAAGAATGAAGGAAGTGTTGGTTTGTATACCTACCCAGTGTTGCAGGCTGCAGATATTTTACTCTACAAGTAAGATCTTGCACACTGTTTACTGCACACTGTGTAAATAGTGCTGGTGATTGATTAAGATTTTGAATATTAATGTTATGTGCAGATCCACATATGTGCCGGTAGGGGAGGATCAGATCCAACATTTAGAATTGGCCCAGGACCTTGCCCGTATCTTCAACAACAATTATGGAGAGCTTTTTCCTGAACCTCGTGCACTACTTAGTAAGTGACTGATTTTTTTTTATTTTTTTTTGTGTTCACTTTTGTGAAAAAAAGTTCAGATCTATGGTCTGATATGTACTTAAAATCAAAGCAGAAGAGATTTAAGATTAACTTGACTCCATGAACATGAACATATGTAGTCAGCACTAATAAAATGCGTGCTTAGTGTTTCTCTCTGTGACTTCAGCAGTGTGTGTTTCATCTGTGTATGCACATGCACGCATGCACAGTCAATCAGCCGTACACGGGGAAACGTATCCTTTTACTTAGTCAGTCAGATGGTTACGTTAAAATAGCAGCAGGACTAGCTCTTCTTGGAAACCCTTTTATGCTCTCCAATTATCTGCATCATACGAACACAATATGAAACCAATCATGCAGGCCATGGCACTTTGATTAAAGGACTTTCTCCTTCCTCTTCTTTCAGCATAAGGGAGGGATAATAGATTGGCGTTTTCTCCACCTAATTTTGAATCGGATAATGATGGAAACTTGGTCTTGCATAGTGCTCTTCTTTTTGTTTATTTATTACTTGATATAAAAACTTCTGGTTTCATTTTGTGTCCTAAACTGGACCTGTACATCAGTGCCAGTACCAAAGCAGAGAACCACTAAACATGCTATTTATTAGTCGCTATATCAAACCATCAGCAATCATGATTTATCTGTGTCATGACACCACTAGGGTGAGTAAGAGGGTAATACAAAACAATTGGTTCATCCCAAAGTCATTTCACAATGAACCTTCCATGTGTAAAATTGAATGCATGTCCTGTGAATACACAAGCCTTTGTGTATTTGTTGCTGCAATTCAGATTCCTTTTGGTTTTTGCTTCTCAGGTTCTACAAGGAAGGTGAAATCTTTAAGAGATCCCTCCTCAAAGATGTCTAAGTCAGATCCACAGAAATTAGCCACCATATTCCTTACCGATACCCCTGACGAAATAGTATTTAAAATCCGCCGAGCTGTGACTGATTTCACATCTGAGGTCACCTTTGACCCTGTGAACCGACCAGGTGTAGCCAATCTGGTGAACATCCATGCTGCCGTATCAAACCAGACTGTGGAGGACGTGGTCGGCTTAGCCAAAGGTCTGGATACTGGCAAGTACAAGAATGTGGTGGCAGAAGCTGTGGTGCAGAGACTAGAACCCATCAGACAGGAGATCCAGAGACTGAAGGCTGACAGGAGCCACCTGGTGAATGTGTTAGCCAAGGGAGCAGAGAAAGCCCGCAGTCTGGCTGCCCCAGTGATGCAGGAGGTCAGGAAACTTGTGGGCTTCTCCTAATAGTCAAGTGACACAATCTGTTGCTGGTGGATATACAGGACCGTGCAAGTGAGATTTTATAGGATATAAATTGGTAAATGTTTGATTATTGTTCCTTGTATATTTTGTATTTTCATGGTTGTTAGATTTTTCTATTTATTTTGGTTCATAAATAAGTTGCATAGCTCTCCATACACAAACCCTGCAACGTCTCATATAACACAGACAGATATAGAAGTTTAGTAAGTCAACAGCATGTATATCTGTTTAGGAACAGGTGACATTGGACAGACTTTACACATGCTGGTGGAATGACATGGATTGGTAAGGATAATACTCTTAGCATTTGTGCTTCATGGGCACATCTTTGGACTTTCTCCACACTAAACTAAATACATTTAAAGCGGGACATTTGTTGTGTTTTTGTTTCTATGTAGACATGTAGACGCACTTGGTCTGGGACTCAGACTTGGTATAGGGTTCAGACTAGTGTTGAATTTACACAGTGTTGTACAATTGTTTGTACAATTGGAAATTATGCTCTAACATTTATTAAGTCAGACAGTAGTAGTATAATAATAATAATAATAATAATCATAGAGGCTCACACACATGTTGTCGCCTATACTGAATAGGCTAAACATTTAACACTGAATCTTTCAAGTGAAATCAATGTGCATAACAATTTTAAACAAGACAGCAACGGAAAGGGTAATTTAATAATAAAAACATTATTGTTAAAATGCCAGAGTTAAAAATTATATGTAATTATATAATAAAATTTATAAAATAAGATATACTTTAAAAATCACCCCAATATACTTGTATTAACGCTAAAGCTTTTGCAGAGCCCCTCACTCTGCCATGGTGAGTAATTCCCAGACTCCACTGGCAACCTTACTCTGTCTGTCAATATTCACAGCTCATGACCATAGGTAGGTATAGGTGCAGAGACTGACCAAGTAAACAGAGCATGTTGTCTGAAAACCAGGCTCCTGCTTTACCACCACAGATGAGTACAGTATCTAGAACAGTACTGCTGACTGATCTATTTGGCATCTCATTTTCCATAAATCGTGAATAAAATAATGAAATGTTATCCCAAGATATGTAAGTCTCCAGTTAATTTCTACAATTATAATAAACCATGTTGTATAATTTGAACCCAGACACATGCATGTAAAATAAGGAAAAGTGCAAATTATATTGCAATATACAAATGCATTATAGTATAATTGCTCCAGATATTTTTTCTTAAGCACTGATAGAGTTATGGAAAAAATTTCTTATGTAGAAAATCTATATTTTTTATGAATAAAAATGGTTTTAATTGTGCTTTAGTATAAATCTCAGTAGCAGGTAATCTGCATAATACCTCAGCAGTCCTAATGTAACAATACACAAGACTGTAAATCAGGAATAACGCCTTCATTTTGTGGTTCATTTTCCCTCTTGTGGTGAGAGAAGTCACATGAAGTTAACATCTTAAATCAGCACTATGCTTATTTGTGTGGAAAGAACGTAAAAAGCAGCCTGTGTTTAAAAGACGTTTAAGTAAATGTTATTCTTAAGTGTCCCATATATTCTCCTTAATATCTTAAAACTGGTCAGTGAAACAGCAGTCATAAATAAAAGTGTGTGTTTCGGCTCAGTGGTGCAGGTGTGGTGCGGAAATCTTACTTGGCGATTAATTACCCTGTGCTCTGCTGCTGTGTCCAGTGGAGTGAATCAAAGCGGCTTTTTCCTCGGCGCAGACTTCAGGACTGTATTCACCACCACATCCCTTTATTACAGTCCACGACATGTGCAGGTACTTGAGGCCTCTACAGAAATGTCCCGCTGTCCCTGAAAATAGCCTGTCCTCACTAAAAAGGATCCGACTATACACCCAGGCTATAAAAAACACAAAACGCGCATGGTCTATAACATAGGCTAATTTAAGGTTAGGAAGTTAATCTACATTTTTATTACACGTCTTATAACAGCAGCAAGAACATGTCGTTTTGTTTTTGAGATGTCTAGACTTCTCCAGTCTTCAGGCCTATTAAATCATGGTGTGCACATTTCTCGCACCTTTTGCTGGTTTATTATGTGATAATATTTGTGCGCCTGTTTAATTGTTCCCTATGAAGTCGTGGATTAAAGGGGTTTCTTGTTATTACAGGTTAACCATTAGGTTTAGTCCATCTTTATCGGAACCTTTAAGATACTGTAGGTTCAGGTAAGGAAGAATGAATCGTGAGTACTGTGCTGTAGCTGTGTGTTTCTGCAGTGGGGATTCAATTCTCTCGGTAAATCACAAAAGCATTAAGGTTTCTAACTGGCTGGCACGACAGGGGGCACTGTAAAATCTAGTCTTAAACCTGCTTTGCAACACAAAAAACATCACCTACTCATTAGACTGCATTGTTGCTTAATAATTCTTATAGTGAGTGTGTGTTTTTTTCCTGGATATGGGTCTTGGATTCTCTAGTTTTTAGGGAGGAGGTCTTTGACACTGCCTGTTTCTCACTATACAGCCTCAAAGCTGCTTGGTAAATACAACGAATTATTCCGGCCAAAATGCATTAGAGGCTATGATGCGCAAAAGTTCCTCTTAAGACAGCACTTCATAACCGTGCAATTTCCAACCGGAACGAAAAAGGTACTCAAATAGTGTAACGAATATTATTTATATTATAGAGATCGAAACAACATTGGTGTGTGTTTAGATCATCATTATTATTATTATTATTATTATTATTATTATGGGCAGAGGTTGATTTGTATGACTCCAAATTGAAGGTCGCCCTTAACCCAACCGTAGGCGGGCACGGTGTATCTAGTACTGGTCTCCAGTTCGGTTAATGGGAAGATTGCATCAGTAAAAGCAACCGGCGTATATAAGAGTAGGCGAATGTATTATTATTATTATTATTATTATTATTATTATTATTATTATTATTTATAATCGAACGACATTAGATGTCTTCCGACAGGAGTGATGGTGCGCAAATGTGCGCATTTGACCGCATTATAGATTTATTATATAGACTAAAGCCGTTTTGTTAAGAATTTAAATCATTGGTTCAGCATATTCGCCTGTTGGTTAGTTATTACGAAATATCTACTTCACTGTTTAAATGAGTAATAGCCTATTTCTGCTCGATTTAATCAATAAGATCAAATACACCCGTTTAAAGAAAAGTTATTTTTTCTAATCTACACAGCCTGTGTAGCTGATGTTAACTAATGATTTATAACGAGAATGTATTACAGATTGTTTAATGTTGTTTATTACAGAATGTTATTTGGACATCTAAACGCGCGTTAAATTTATTAATTAACATTTCATGCTGAATGTTTTCTGCATATTGTCTTTTATTTACACCGATTAAACTGGAAGACCTCAGCATGTAAAAAAATTTCACCTACTTTTGTGCTATGTTTTCTCGCTGAATCAGACTCAACTTCATATTTTGGGTAAATATTCGAGAAGCTGAATATCAATGTTTACTTGTTTACTTATTATATACATTAGGAGAATTAGCACTGTAAGTCGACTGATATTTAACGAGTGGATAAACAGATCCTAAATGAATAGTCGCATAAATTTTAAGTGAAAATATATGATCGAATGATTATAGATTCATAGAAATTAGTCCGATTATAGACTGCTACTAAAGATTAGAATTAATTTAATTAGAACTATTAATTTGAGCCTGGTTATAGCTACAGAAGAAATGCTCCTGCAATATTAACGTGAAATGTTATTACACGTCTAACATATGATATCGATTTCTACTGGACAATGAGCATTATTTTAATAGTACTTTATACTATCAACAGCAGCATTTAAAAGTAATTCCTCGTGTTATTCTATACTTTTGCACAAGTTCACTATTAAAAGTTTTGTTTTGAACGACGGCCCAGCTGAAACCTACTTCTCTGGGACGACGTGTTTTTGCCCTCCTTTCCCATTGGACGGCGCATTTTGGCTCGTGGAGCTTCCTCGTGTACGATTGGCTGAGCAGAGTTTGACAGGGGGTTAGAGGGTTGCCCTCGACGCTTCGAAAAAAGTTCTCCAGAAGCGAGTATCAATCAGAGGGGAGAGAGAAAGACACAGAGACAGAGGACCAGAAAGTGGAGGCACACAAAACTAGAAGCTATATGAGCAAAATCCAGCTCGGAGCGAGGTGATAATCACTTTAGGAATGGCCTCGCACGTGTCCAGGATCTTTAAACGTGCGAATTAGATGTTCATTTGGATTATTTTTGTTATTGGAGAACTTTTTGAACTTGTACAACCATTGTGCGTGTGTGCGCCAAACCTGCGCTTGGTGCGAGCGGAAGGCGCTGTTAAGATTCACTCTCGGCTGGATTTGCCGTGGGAGAGATGAGTGAGAGGAGGCGATCGGCCGCCGCGCTGAGCTCCAGAGCGCACGCCTTCTCGGTGGAGGCCCTCATCGGCACCAACAAAAAACGGAAGCTCCGAGGCTGGGAGGAGAAGGCTCTCGAGCTCTCTATGGAAAACCTCGCAAGCAACGGACAGCTGGGAGACGAAGAAGATGCCAGTCAGTGTCTGGATATCGACCCGGGTTAGTGCGCAATCACGCCTTCAACACGGCCGGTTACATTGTCGTCATGCGCTCCGCAAAGTTTACACGTGTAACATCGATGTTAATGGACACTGTCTGCATGAGAAACACAATTCAGCATTAACTATGGCTTCGTCTTAGTCTTATTACTAGGTGAATAACAATAACTTTTATTAAAAGTCAAAATCCTCATGGTTGCCCTAAACATTCTTCTTACTTATTAAATGACCGTAATTATCAAAATGAGAAAAATAAAATCTGCATCGTAAGTAAAATTAATACAATGGAATATTAACATCTTTTCATCTGAACAATTATAGAAAAGCTGCAATGCACAAAATATCTGATTGTACATTTCTTTTATTTAAAAAACGAATTATTTAAGACAGCTCAAATGTAGTTACTGTACTTAAACTTCATAACCCATGAATAACTTAATAACAATGAATGTCTTCAAAATGAATGATTTTTAATAAAGCCCATGTCTTGCCAGAGGTCCCTAACTTTTAATGAAAGCGATGCTTTCGGGGATTTATTTCAGGCCTCAGTTAAGGCTGATGGGCCTTTATTTTTAAATGAATTTCTTTTATTTACTTTTTATTTTTATTGTACACTTTGATTAAATATTTGATATCATATCGTCTACAACAAAGGTCTCCATTTCCTCCCGACTTGCTGTGACCGCGAGAGTGAGCGTCAGTGGTCAGCACTAGTCCATGTAGATAAAACGGTTACGACCAATCTAACGATGTTAGTCTTAGCTGTCTATCGGAGGTTGAGTGAGTTGACTGCAGGTGTGTGTATGTGTCCGCGCGTGTGTGCGTGTGTGTGCTCGTGTGTATGTGTCAGACAGACAGACAGTCAGTCAGTCAGTCTGTTCGTCTAGTCTATGTGGAGGCCTGCTTTCAGACTAAACTGATACGCTGATCAGCTGCAGCTCCAGTCATCACTTGATTAGCCTCGCCAGTGAGATGGACTAACAAAACCTCACAAGAGCTATTCATTACAAAATGCCACAATTCATATAAGATTAAGGATTTTCCTGGGAACATTGTTTCACTAGATTATTCTGTGTACCTATAGTAATTATAAATATTGTCAACTAAGAAATAAAGACACTCATCTTGTCCGTAAAGGTTTTTTATTATTATTATTATTATTATTATTATTTTAAGACATTATAGTCTGTATAATGTATATAGGTTTATACACACACACACACACACACACACACACATATATATATATATATATATTAGATGTATATATGTTAAGGCCTACTTAAAATAATCCTCATGTCGTAGGGCACTTAATCTCCATTAAGATGTCCCGTGTTCAGTGCGTTCATTATATTTATTTCCTCTTAATTCGGTTTATAAATGTAGATGTATAAATATAGATGTGAATGATGATGATGATAAATGATGAACAAAATAACTTTCGAAAGACATGCAAAGACATGCATTTCAAATTGCATATTATCTTGACTGCAAATATACGTTTTGTCGGATTTTATCCACTTAACACGTCACAACACGCTGCAGATACTGTATGTAAAACGTCTGTGGTGTTGAGTGGATAATTGCAGTGTTTATCTGAACACTGAGAGATGCACAGATGCATTTTTTTCTGTTATAAAATATGAAAAGGGTACTTTCTCAGGGTTTGGGCAATTCTAAAAATACGGCGCGGAGATATCAAGGACAGCTATAATATCAACCGTTTCAAAATGATTATTGAATAATAATATGCTAAGCTTCTACGGTATGAAAGACACTGATGAAAACTGTGTTTAGTAATGTGTGCAATTCATTTACACTTTGTATACACTTCAGGTCATCCTGTGGCGTCGTATTTGTACCGTTGTTCAAAGTAAATCAAATCCACTGTTTTTAAATTTGATTATGGTAATGTTTATTTATACTTTGATAAATGTATAGACTAAGTGTATTTTATTGTTATATATCATGCGTTATTTTATTAGGATTATTCGGATATTAGGCTACATCTGTTTTACTTTTATTATTTTGTAATGCAAACGTGTATTTCATAATTACAAACTGAACAGTAGTTCTACAGTTATTTATTTATTTTTTTAAGGCACATTTTCACACATTTTCTTAACAAGAAGCTACAAACATTATTTAAAGGAATACAGAAAAAAAAGCCTGTTCCATGTTGTGGAAGATGGCAGGTGTGTGTGCAAAGAGCTTGAAGAAGAGATGGATAGATCCTTTTGGAAAAGTGTTTTTTTTTATTAATTTCTTTAGGTCCAAGTGACCTACACTTGAACTCATTAATTCTAAAATAAAAATTATATTTTATGTTTTTTACAGACACTCTACACTTAAATCTTCTTAATATACCTTTTTTTATTTTACAAAGATATGTAAGTCAGTTTGGTACCGAACATTTAGTGACATGACATCAAAATATTGTGTCCTCAGTTTATCTAAAAATAATCTGATCTCTATTACCCCTTTGAGTCTTATTGAGAGGAGCTTATAACGAAAGACGACAGATGTGTGTGCTTAAAAAGGAGTTTTAATCTTTAACTTTATTGCCTGCCTTTCACGTGGGATTGAATTAAATCCAGCGGAAACAGGTGCTTCTGTTCCTGCTGCATTGGGTTACTCTAACATTTCATGCTTAGTGAGTCGCCTCATAACCAAGTTCAAGTCCTTCTTCACTGCATTAAATGTTCAGTTCATGGCTTCAGATCGATTTCATACCAGGAAATCTTCGTTGTTGAAAACCTTTATGCCAATCTCTTATGACTAGTAACTTAGTCATGTCTGGTGTCTAGTTGTCTCTATTCTGTTATACCAAGCTGACCGGTGATATTAAGACAGTCGAGCTCGTGTTGAAGAAACGAGCAGCTGATGACAGCCGCAGTGAAACGGTACCATTTGATTGGTTTGGCTGGAGGTGAGACCTCTGGGACTCATGGACATCCACGGACAGTCCTATAGCGCTACTTCTTGTGTTAAAGGGAGAGACATTAGGACGCTGATAAGGATTCAGAAAAGCAATATTTTTTTTCTATTAAAGTCAAGGCCAGGGCCATGGGGCTTTAGGAGCCTGCCTCGTATATGCAGTGTTTCTGGCCAGCATCCAGTCTCTCTGAAACTCTGCGTCCGGGTTGCCTTATTTGCATTGCGACTGCTGCCAAAGCAATTTCACTCGTGTGAATAGTCTCTGTGCATGGTGTCTTTAGTAATACAACGCAGCAAAACACAAGCATATAGCTTATAGTGAAATAAATATAAACAAAATATCTAAACATGTATAAATATAAACAAAATGCATATCTGTCCATCTCTCTCTCTCTCTCTCTCTCTCTCTCTCTCTCTCTCTCTCTCTCTCTCTCTCTCTCTCTCTCTTATATATACATATATGAATTTATTGCTAGAAGATTTGATGTCGTGTGACGTCGAATTAAATATATTAAATAATAATATATTGTTAAATAAATGAAAATGTAATATCTAACACCTGGCAAGTATGAATATTTTTGCTACATTCTATAAATTAATTTTAAATATAATAGGCGCTTTGTGTTAACCTGCTGACTGAAATATTTTTGTGTTATTTGTAAATAAAATTACATCAGTTTTTGAATTAATCTTTTATACGAAATAAAATACATTTCAGTGTCTTACGCTACATTTCTCTCGTAATTCTGGTCCTTTTAATACACATTCTGTTAAATTTAATTTTTTAAATTTCATATGGGGCTTTTAATAATAAATACATTGCCGTTTTGTATGTTTTGCTTCTTTGACTCCCCCTTAAAATATTTTATCGTTCACACAACAGAAATAATTATGTTGCCCTTTGATTGCAAAAAAATGCACGTTTATTCTACAGCATTGCATGTATTATATCCTTTATACTCAGTGCAGGTGAGAGGACTCCGAGTCTTTTTCTGAAACCGAGTTATTTGCCTCTAGTTTCGATAAGCACTTTTATGTTGTTGTGGTACCGTTGACAGATTGCGAGGCCAGCCCAGGCTCGGACGGCGAGGTGCTGGCGGAGAGATCGTCGTGCTCGCTCGGTAGCCCCGCGGATCTGAACCCCGCCGCCTCCATGGATGAGATCCAGGTGGAGCTGCAGTGCGCGGATCTGTGGAAGCGCTTCCACGACATCGGCACGGAAATGATCATCACTAAGGCGGGAAGGTACATCAACAGGTCTACACCGTCCAGTAGACTTAATACTACTTCAAGAAATGTGTGATAAGGTCTGTTATATGACAACATTGTTTATGTTAGGAGTTAAAATACCCCATGTCCTGTGGAAAGATAATCAATTATACTTTGTAATATTAAAGACATATTTCTTCACGACGGCAGGGTGGCATAAAGGCGCGAAGATCAGTCACTCTCGCGCTTACCTGCACACACACACACACACACACACACACACACACACACACACGTCATAATTTCGCAAGGGGACGAACTCGATTCCGTGATATTTTTCGGGGTGCTAATGTGTTACACATGGGGGCCGAGGGCTCCGGACACGCGAGAGGCGTCCTCTCATCATGCGCCTGTACTCCATAAGCAGATCCTGCAGAGAAACACTGAAAACAGAACTGCTTTTAATTAATATCCTGCAAAATATGTTTTTCGTTTTCTTGCTATTTCGAGTCGTAGTTCCAGCTAAACAAGAGAATATAACTGTGCTTGGTTAGTTTCGGTAAATACTGTTGCTGTGGTCTGTGTTTAGATTTATCATGTGCAGTAGACTGTTAGAGTTTGTTCCTGTTTTGATCCGACAAACGGAATAAAACATGTCTGATTAATTCGGCTACACAAATCCAGCTTTGTGCGATTTGTATAGTTAAATGCAAATTAGTGAAAATACTCACATATGATGAACTGGTCCCTCTGATATCATTTAAGACCAGTCGCAATGACTATTTAATCATTTGATGTATATTTTTAAGTGCACAGGTACTTTATATTATTTTGTAGCGCATGTTACCCACAGGGGAAAGAACAATAAAGCACGCGTTGTTTCTAATGTAAACTGCCAAAATAATAAACTTAAACATATTTGATAGGCCTAGTCGATTTTATGTTTATTCCTTCATCCCCATACAAATAATGTTTTAATTATGCCTGAATTCCTCAAGCCAGACTTTCCATCATTTAACAGAATTAGTCTGTCATTTCTGAGTATAATATAATACACTGTCTGGCCAAAAAATAAATCGCACACACTAATATTTTGTTGGACCGCATTCATCGTGGCATTGTTTCGACAACCTTAGGCAAAGTCACAACATTTCCGTCCAGAGTTGCGTTAATGTTAGGTTAAGATCTTCTCTCCATCACACCCGGAAGACTTTCAGTAGGAGTAAGGTCAGGACTCTGTGGTGGTCAATTCATGTGTGAAAATGATTCCTCCGAGTCCCTGAATCACTCTTTTACAATCGGAGTGTGATATATATTGGCATTCCACTTTGAAATATCATCGCCAAAATAATCCACTGATGGTGTAACCTGGCCATTTAGTACATTCAAGACTTCATTTTATTACTGAATAATAGACCTAGACCTGTTAATTAAAAAACCCTCAGATCGTAACACTGTCTCCAGACTCCACATCTAAACAGTGACTCTGTTTTGGCTGTACAGTGTAGTCTACTTAGTATATCACTTTACGAGAAACAAATGGAGAAATTATAACGATGATCTCGCTCAATAAAAAGACAGATCCGCATCCATATCACCCTCAACCGAGGAGGAGAGTTGAAATATACACACACTCTTAGAAATAAAGTGATCAATCTGTACTATTCCTTGTGGATTTGTACCATCAAAGTGCATGCAGTATGAAAAGCATGTAGCTTTTGTACAGTAAAGTGCACGTGTACCTCAACTGCTTAACGTCTGATTATGTATTACTTAATTAAGTAAACCTCTACGCATGCGCACATGAATTATGTCCCTTGAATTATTTGTAAAGGTAAATAATCAGACGTTAAGCACCTTTTCTGCTAAGCTCATTAAAGCTACGCATGCGCACATGAATCTTGTACGTTGAATTATTTGTAAAGGTGTTCAGGTACAGTGCATGACTGTTGAACATGTCCTCCTAATACCATTTGAGTACAGCTAGCTCGCTGTATTTTTTTAAAGAGAGCGACATTTTCCCTGTAATGATCTTCATGGCCAGTTTATTTCTAATTTGCAGCCTAATGTATGCATTCAGGCATTCTGTTTCAATCTAAAGCAAGCTTCAACTCACAGGAGGAGCAGTTGTGTGAGTGCGCGCGCTTGTGTGTGTGTGTGTGTGTGTGTGTGCGCGCGCGCTTTGTGTGTTGTGTGTAACGTGCGTGTGTGTGCGCACGCGCTCGGTCCTTCAATAAGTCTGTCTGTTCACTACAGGGTGGAAAAGCAGCATTATATTTTTCTCATTATAACAGAGAGATTTATGGCGTTTAAATGAAAAGAAGGGCGCAGCTTTGAAGTGTAAAGTAAGGAGTTGGGTCGCTTTCGGTTCTCTGCTCAACTTATTTTCCGTGTTTGCAGCAATTTAACCCATATTTCTAACAATGACAGTTAATTGTGCCGATGGCTGCCAGTTAAAAAAAAAACCCCAGCGTCAGCTACACTGTTATTACTTTCACTTGTTCAGCTGAATCACATTTAGTAAAGTGTGTGTGTGTTACAACGCAACTGAATATTGTCTTTATGATATAAACGTCATTACTCCTGATCCTGAAGTGAGTTAATACTAAAAAATAATTATTACATTTAAACTTTATTTTGCATAACTCTCTAAAGGATTCTTAAATTATTTCTGTAATACTTCATTTTGGTGTGTTACAGGAGAATGTTTCCTGCCATGAGAGTTAAAATTGTGGGACTGGATCCACATCAGCAGTATTATATAGCCATGGACATAGTACCTGTGGACAACAAGAGATACAGGTGTGTAAGAGCATGTGCATTTTTTATTTTAAACTGACCATGATATGGTTAAAATGTGCTTAATTTTACTGGTTACTTAAGCTACAATTATTATTATTATTATTATTATAATAATAATTATTATTAGTAGTAGTAGTAGTAGTAATAGTAGTAGTAGAAGTAGTATGAAGAGGAGGAGGAGGAGGAAGCATAATAATATTAATAATAATAAGACGAAGAATAAGAATAAGAATAAGAATAATAACAAAATGAACAAAAATATAAAGTAGAGGCACAGGCCTGCTTTTGCTAAGTATCTGTACAAACATTGACCAGGGTATAAAGTATTTCTGTGATTATGGCTGTACTATGATAAGATAGGATACGATAAGATAAGGTTTAATTAATCCCTGCTGAGAAATTGCAGCTTACAAACATATAAAACACAGTACAAACCGGTATAAACAAAACAAAATTAGAAAGAAATGAAATGTATAAAATGTATACAGAGAAATAATACAGTATGCATATAAATAAACCATAGTCAGATGTGCAGTGTGGATGAGATAATTACAGTGGACAATAAAATGCTAGTGCAGTATTACAGAATATAGTTCAGTATTCAAGATCACCATAATCCACTGGTTTATTGCAATTTCATGTAGTAAACTGGATTAACATCTGGAAAATCTGAAACCGCTGTGAATGTCTTGGGAGAAAAGAGACATGAATTACGCATTTATAACATTAAACTGAAGACTTTTAGTCAAAAATTTGTAAATCCTGCTCTGTGTTTTAAGGCTTCCAGACTTGAAATAAAATCATTTCATTTGTGTTTTTACCATTTTGTTAAATTATAAATAATAATAGGTGGGATAGCTTTACTGATGCTCTAATTGCTATATCATTTTAAGTAGTTTTAGCTTACTTTAAAGTAATAACAGAGATTATTATTAAGATAATGATTAAAATGGGTACCATGGTGGTGTGGCAGGACTAAATGTGTGTGATACCAAAGTACTAAAACTAATATCTTACCTTAAAACTAATGGCTTCCTGACATATGGAAAATGAGATTTGACTCGTGCTGTGTTGATAGTTGTCTTCATTTACATTTGCACTTGCAATGTTAATTCAAATGTAATTGAAAAGTGAATAAAGACAACTAACATTGCAAGTGTACTCGAAATAGAACCACAGTAATTCAAAGACTGCTGTGCAGCACTTGAAGAGAGTCATTTAGGGTCCTCAAATATCATGGAGGATTTTAGAAGTCAAAAGATCTTGTAAAATTAAATGGGATTTTCTTTCTGGCTGGGGAATTTACCACAAGGCTTTGCAAATAGAGCGCAAATCTGTCACTGGAATGCTTTATCCGTCTAGAGGCCTGGAGTCTGGAAACACAGCCTTTATTGGACTTTACGCACTTTACTTAGGCACACTGCCTTTTCTAAGGAAGACGGAGGTTATACTAGATTTAAGTCTTCCTTTATGTATTACGTAATTTACTTTTTCTCTTTAATGTGGCAGACAGCTGAAAATAAATGTAAAATAACTCTTTACATCTGTGTGTGGCTGTACATTTTTGCTTTCTGTCACTGTACAGTGAGTGTGGTTTTTTTTCTTATATTCTCTGTTTTGTAACTTGCCTATTTTGCGTGTTTGTGTGTGAGTGTGAGTGTGTGTGAGTGTTTGTGTTTTAACTTTATGATAATGCAAAAGAGCTGCCATTTTCTGCCTTTATTGTTGTTTATATTTGACTCCATATGGATTTTTCTATTTAAATATGAATATGTCCTCACAACTCTCAGAAGGGTGTCACATAAAGTCTGATCTTTATTGATTGTGTTAGTGCCAGATGGTAGATTTATGAGAGATGAAAGAAGACTAATCAAATTTCCAGTTCTGTTTGGGGCTAAGGTTTCTCCCTTCTTTAACACTTTCCCTGCTACACAGAGCATAACCCTAAACAGGACTCCAAACAGGAAATTATAGAAACGCCTGGTATTGTGTGTGTGTGTGTGTGTGTGTGTGTGTGTGTGTGTGTGTGTGTGTGTGTGTGTGTGTGTGTGTGTGTGTGTGTATGTGCACATGTACATGGATGAGGTTTGTTCTTTTCTGTTTGTGTCTCAGTATTCTTTAGTGTTACATTCTCTTTATGTACATTCTCTTATGTTCTCTTTACATTCTCTTTACATTTATCTCTTTATTCACGTACCTATGTATACATGCATACCACGTCTCATGTGGTTGCACTCAATAGCTGTGAAGTATGTGTGTATCTGTATCCACACATGTGTGTATGTGTGTTTTTAAGTGTGTATTTGCTGAAGGCTGCAGTGAAAAGGATGTAAAGGGGGCCACAGATGATGTTTAATGATGCCAAGCAATAACAACTGGGTAAAATGAGAGTTATATCCATGTTTTAGGGTTGACTGATAATTTTGGCAAAGGCGCTGCAGCTAAATACTTTCAGAACTAAAGAGCAGAACTAAAGACAACCAGCTGTGCATTAGACAGCAGTGTGTAGAGACCAAATTGTCAGCAGGGTCAAGAATAAACCAAGAACAATTGAAAGGGGTGGAATTAGGCCCAATGGTTGCTTATTGCTATCAGATCTGATATTTTGACTGGTTTGATCTCGTAAATTGATAAAAATATTTTTGTATGATTACGCAACCAAATGTTTTGATATTGTTATTAGGTCATAAAGTCAGACATCAATTATAAAAAGCATGTAAAACAATTAAATAAATAAAAATGAACTATGGTATCTCATATAACGTGGTTGTATTTGCAGGTATGTTTATCACAGCTCAAAGTGGATGGTGGCTGGAAATGCAGACTCCCCAGTACCCCCACGGATGTATATTCATCCGGATTCACTGGCCTCTGGGGACACATGGATGAGACAGGTGGTCAGCTTTGACAAACTGAAACTTACCAACAATGAGCTGGACGATCAAGGACATGTGAGTTTAACTTCTATTATTTGTGATGTTTACCAGGCATTAGGATTAGTTGTGTTTTATTCACCTATTACAATTTTGTTTTATATATACACTGAAATGCTGGTTAAACTATTACACCAGACTAATACTTGGTAGGTCTGAGAATGTAGGCCTTTTAAAACATTCTGTAGACTTTGAACACCATACTTCCTGGAGAATTGTCCACAGTTCTGTTGTATTCGGAGGATTTCTGTGGCCCATAGCTTGTTGCATGGCATCCCAGATGTGTTTGATAATGTTGAAATCTGGTGATTCAGGTCTGAGTGGCAAAACCTCAGATGAGTGTTTTTCTAACCATAATTTGGTGTTAGCATATTATCCTGTTGGAAGAGGCAAAACCCATCAGAATGAATGCAGAACATGAACAGGTGTAACTCATCAGAAAGGCATTCACATATAGCATTCACCTGTCAGTGATGTTTGAAGACGTACTGGGGTCCCATGGAATGCCAGCTAAACAAACCCCATACTATAAAGAAACCACCACCAATCCGTACCAGTTTTTCTGGTACTTCAGGGCATACATATTACATGATTCTGATCTGATCAAAATTTAACCTTACCATATTTTGTTAGGCTGTAAGATCCCAATAGCTCCTGATAAAGCCAATATAGATAATATATTGTGTTTTAGTATCACACATTTCTGCAGTTCTTTCAGACACATAACAGTTTCATGATTATAAGATACTAGCTAATGGATCTTGTATCTTGAGGCCTCTCCTCACATCTGCAGACTTTCTTTATACTAAAATGTATTTCAGATAATTGCCAGGACCAATTGATTAATGCTTCTTATATTTCACAACTGAACAAATAGGAACTGCTACAAATAGGACCCATGTATGCTATGTTGTGTGGGAGAATATTCACAGAATTTTATTTAATGTGATTGTTCCTGATGTAACATGTGACCTAGGAAACTTGTTGGTAATCTAGCTGTGTTTTACACATTTCTTGATATAATTCTTTTCAAAATTTGGTTTTATTAAAAGATATTTTAACGACTCTTGCTGACATTAAGCATGTTCTGCTATGTTGTCATGGTTATGAGAAACACAGTCAAAGCACTGTCGAATAATGGGAGTGACATATCAGCATGCCTAACCTGCTAAGTAATGTTTTTATAAAATTTTTAGCTTTTGTTTCTGAATAGTTTAACTAGTCCTTAATATGACCAGCTTGACTCTCAATAACGTTTTTTTTTTCTATCCCTTACCCGAATCATATATCCCTTGTCCAGATTTTAGATATGAAGTCTATGCGCTCAAAATGGCCATTTTAATGGCAAATAGTGCTTTGCTGGCATCGTCTGTGCATGTGGAGATGTTTTTGTTTGAATCGGTAATGCTATCACTCTACAATTCTGACAAATGTAAAAACATATGGGTGTTAAGGAGTACAGTGGGCTGGTGTTTTTCTGGAAAGTGGAGAAGGGCCCTTTTTTCTTTTACCACAGTCTTATAAAAAGAGACTTTTATTTTTTGTTCGCCTGGAGCCAGAGTGGAAGTTAACAGTGGAACGTCCTGTGTGAGATGTCTTGCGATGATGGACAATTCAACCCTTTTATTGCATTCCATTTTCTCCCTTATGCTCACATTAATCATCAGATCATTGAAAAATACATTTATATTGTATGTAATGTTTAAAATGTCTAAAGTTAAACATGTAACCATATTTCTCAAATATAGTTAAGTTGAATACTCTGTGGTTAGTTTCAAAGCAGCAAATATTGCTAATTTATTGGGTATGATATTGGTTGTGTCTTAAAAAAAATCATTATCATTATCACTTGGCCACACCAGCAGCCCTTTTCGGGGAGATGAACAATTTATATTCATACATATATGCACAAAAACATACATCTTCTTTCTATCTGTTATTATTAGTTTTCAGCTAATAGTGCCTAACAGTATAGATTTAATACAGTAGCGGTGAACACCCCGATATTCCCTCCCACTGCCCACTGTCCCACTGTGAAACTGGTTGTATCTAAACATGGCTGTCTCTGGAAATCACAAATCAATCAGGTGGATCTCATTTGTATACTGCTTCTATTAATGGGTATGGTCACGAAGCAGTTTTACAGATAATTGATTCATACAGTCAGTGCACTTTGACAACTGATGTTACCGTAATTTTCTTTGCTGAAGCATATTTAATACACAAATGAATTTTCTAATATATAATTCTTAAAATGACCCAAGTTGACATTTAGGCTGCTATGAGTTGGGTCATGTTTGCTCTGGCTCTATGATGTTAGGTGTTTGTGAAGTTAATTGGTACAATCTTGCCCTATGGGTCATTCAGTTATAATAAGGTCAAGAAGATAAGGCATATGAATATTACATATACTGTCACAAAGTTGTTTTCACAATTCCCAGTTATCTCTACCTAGACCTTTCTGGCTCTGGGGAGTTCATCTGACCCTGGGATTAATGAATTAATGAAATCCAAACCAAGGCTGGGGCAGAGGTTTTATCTGTAGCTCTGATGTGACACGGTGGTAGTAAATGTTCACCGTGAATTTACTCCCAGATCTGCATTTTGCCCTATATGATACAGGCATGAATAATTTCATAAAATTGACAAACACCACAAATAAATGTGCACCTTCCTCCTTCAGATCATCCTTCACTCCATGCACAAATATCAACCACGTGTCCATGTGATCCGGAAGGACTTCAGCAGTGAGTTGTCTCCTACTAAGCCAGTGCCCACTGGAGAGGGAGTGAAGACTTTTAGTTTCCCTGAAACTGTTTTCACCACAGTCACAGCATATCAAAACCAACAGGTCTGTATCACAGTGCAGCACCTTTGAGTTGATCAAAAAAAAGTAAAAAACAAGGAATTAAAGTATTCTCTGCCTTGCCTTGCAGATCACCCGACTAAAGATTGACCGCAACCCATTTGCTAAAGGTTTCCGGGATTCGGGGAGAAACAGGTAAAAGCACTAATGTAACCAAACCTTCATCTCCAAACTGCTTTACAAAACAAATACATTGACGTGCCAGATAAACTGGTACACCAGTCTATTAATTGTAGGTCCCAAGGCACTGCTCTGCTAACCATAATCTGGCCTCTCTAGATGTGTGTGGCGGCACATTGTCCTGTTGAAAGAGGCCAAAACCATCAGAATGAATGCAGGACATGAACAGGAACTTAGAAAAGAGGCACATATAGTGTTCATATGTCAGAGATGTTTGTAGACAAACCAGGAATGCCAGCTACACAAACCCTATACCATTATGGGGCCACCAGAAGCCTATGTATTTTACATATAATTGTAAAAAAAAAAAAAAAAAAAAAAATTAACTGTACCAGTTTTTCTGGCACTTCAGTGTATATTTCTCAAATGTTGCCTTGCATGTGAAAATTATCCTCTGTTGATGCATTTTAATCTGCTGTGTGCTATTTAAAAAAAAAATCACCTGCTGCTTATTCTGCCAAGAAATTGTTGTTGATCTGTAATAAAGTCACCCAGTGTAAAGCAGTTATTTCTCTTTCATAATTTCGATCTCTGTATGTGCTGTATCCTTCGATCTCTGTATGTGCTGTCTTCATTCTCTTAAATGTTTCATCCTCAACTCACTACTTTTCACTTCGCTCTCCATCACTATAAGATGTGAGGCTGAATTTACATACAGCAAGAGAAAGTCTTGAACAGACCCTCGGCACATGAAAGCCTGCTGCCATCTGGAGAGCATTATCAGCACAGATATTTGAGACATCTTTTTTCATTTTTCAAACAATAGAAAGCCTGATTTATGAACTAGCAAGTTCACTGCAGCAAAAATATAGATGAAAACATTATTTGAGAGTAAGATATTTATAGACAGAAAATATAATTACTCACACATCTATCCTTATTTAACTCCGATTATGGCTTTAAAAATATAACTCTGTTGGAGTAATAAAGCTTTATACTTACCACTAAGTAACCACAGTTCCATTTATCCACTGAAGATCATGAACACTGCAGAATCGCTTATAATATAGGTTCGAACTCTGTGCATTTGTCATTATTATTAAACCAATATATTTGTAAAAATTTACAGTCAGTACTATCATTGCTATACCAGGTTGGCATGCTTAGCTGTGCATTTCTATATTTTATTTATATTCATCTTGACCCATTGGTTTTGAAGGATTACTCTATGATGGAGTGCAGTTCAGGCCAAAGTCTGTATTATTAGCGTGTGTGCCTAACAAGCAAGAGTAAGTGGAGACTTTTAGCCCCTAAAGGAAGCTGTGCTGTGCAGGCTGAGCTGAGCCTGGGGCTGAGCTAACTCTCCCAGTACAGGGGAGTAAATCACACAGGAAAGAGATTCATGTATGAAGCTGAGATGAAACATCACCCAGATTTATGTGCACAGTAAAAAGCTGCTCCTTTTTTTACAGGGATTGGTTTCCTCTTACCCTTTAGACTTCTCTTTGCACCTCTTCTCTCTATTTCATACAATTAATCTGACACTTAATGTCATTTCTACTTTTGCTCTCCAATTTTCTCATTAGTCTATGTTTAAAACTTTTTAATTCATTTGTTGTTTATTATTATCGTTCCTGTATCCTTACTACTGGTCTTGCCCCGTTTCCATTTCCTTCTACAGGACAGGCCTGGAGGCGATCATGGAAACATATGCATTTTGGAGACCACCTGTGAGGACGCTTACATTTGAGGATTTCACTAACATGCAGAAACAGCAAGGTGTGTGGATAGAATTATAAAATATATATATTTAAGACACAGCAAAAAGTATTAAAAAAAACTATCGTCTTGACCTGAGTGATGGATTAGGGGCAGGAGTGGCAGGGCAGAAACCAATGTACCAAAAAAAGCCAGTGCAAAAGAAATCGTAAAATACAATTACCTCTATCCTGGATAGTCGTAACTGTAACCTTTTTCATAGCCATGGCTAATATCAGTGGCCTGGAAAATGAATTGTTACAGGAAAATCTCCTCTCTCAACCCGTAACAGTGAATTTAAGCCAATACTTATCATGAACAGACATCTGTTTAGCATCATGAACCCTAATAGATTAAATGTTAATTAAAGTCCCTTACCACTGATGAACTTTTGGTACTCTGTACAGACGTTCTTCCGACCCAGAATTTCATCTCTCCAGCAGTGCAGCAAGCTCTCTCTGAGTAATCAGTTTATTCCCTCAGCACCACTGAAGGCCCTCTCACCCCTGCCCGACAATAGGGGGAAAAACATGACATCACCCTAAGATCTCCTCTCTCTTTCAGCCAGCAGAGCAGTACCACGCAGAGTGGAGCTCAGCTGTATTATCGAAGGCATATGGGGCTGGCCCAAACTTCAGCCAAGACTCAGAGTCCTGAATTGTTTTGGACTGACTGCACGATATTTTCCTTCCTTACCATGTGCTCAGTCTAAATTTTCGAAACAATGAAATGACCACTGGCCAGATTCTCATTAATAAAGAAATATGTGATTATAGATATCCCACAGCTATCATTCAGTTCCAAGACTTTGATATATATGCTTCACATCTGCCAAGTGTCTTTTCCCTCCTATGTTATGAATGATAGTTTTAATATGACGTAAAGGAAGGCAAGATCTCTTGTGACACTCTATATATATA